>JAWRVF010000867.1:0-149672 GCA_036785485.1 Physcomitrellopsis africana
ATGAAGTTCAAGAAGAACTAGAAAGAATTTGATTAATCAGATGAGTAAAAAAACAACACCAGAGAGGTGAGTTAGAGCTCCAAGAGATGTGTTGTTGAGACTGAAGAACTCTTCAGCCTCGACTCCAATATATACTCCTACCTAGGAAGCTTCTCAAGCAGCTTCTTCCAACTAAGGAGCTTCTCAAGCAACTTCTACTAACTAGGAAGATATTAGAAGGCTCTGGAAGGTTCTAGAGAGTTCTAGGAAACTTCTAGAATGTTCTAGAAGGTTCTAATAAGTATGTCCTTGACACTAGGAAGATATTAGAAGGCTCTGGAAGATTCTAGAGAGTTCTAGGAAACTTCTAGAATATTCTAGAAGGTTCTAACAAGTATGTCCTTGACAAGAAGGGGAGATGGCTTCTGTTTATTAGAAGAAATAAAGGGCCATTGTTACCTTATCATGGGATGGATATATTTTATTCAAAAACATATATAATTTTGAAAGAATAGAAAAGATTAACGTCAAAAATATAGAATATGAATTGAAGAAATGTGGAGTGCTTGATGAAGATGAATTCATATTGGAGATGTTTGAAGAAAGTGGCTTTGATGATATCATAGGTGAATTACAATTATTATTGGATTTAGGTTTTGAAAGTAATGATAAGGTAATAAATATGCAATCTAAAGAATTTTATGATGAGGTGAAAGATTATGTTAATAGATATAATACAAAAGTCGAAATTAAATATAAGACTATTGCCAAGAAAGTTAAATAAGTGGCATTGCCACTACCATTGGATTGTAAGAAAAGAGTTGAAAGGGCTTACATACAATTGAATTTGAAAGATCTAAGGACAGTGAGGTAGCTATAAAGAAGTTGGAAGAAGCAAGAGAGAAAAGCAAGGAGATGGTTTGGGCCTTATGTTGTCAAACAAGTATATGACAATGGAACATATTTGCTATGAGAACTTGATGGTACAAAATTGAAAATATCTATAGCAAAAAAGCAAATCAAGTTATTTAAACAAAGAGGTGAAGAAATTTGTTTTAATGAAGAACAAAACCTATTAAGAGGTGATAAGATGGAAGAAGAAGAGCAAATTGAAGATCAAGAATTTGACCAAGATGAAGAGAATTTTACATCAATACAATAACAAATTTGGCGCATCTCGGAGGATGCACAAGTTTAGGGGGGATGGATGTCATGATGTAACACAATTATTAGGTGAAAGAGTGTGGAAATAGTATATTATAGAAGATCTTAGTTCAAAATATTGTAGCAAATTATCTTAGAAAAATAGATAATAGTAAATAAAACTAATGAGTGTTAATGCTGCCCTAATGGGTTTTAATATTGCCCTTTTTACAAATGAGCTTCTATTTATTTTGTAGGGCCATAAGTAAGGCAAAACAAAGTAGATTGGAAAATAAAATGATAAAGGCATATATAGGAAAGAGTTAAGAAGAGGTTTCAGAAAAACTTACCATACAAATCTTGAAATAGATACCCGGAAAGGACTGGTTATGAGCTGGGGTCAAAATCAGACCCCGAGGCACAAAACCATGTGCCTTTGGCGGATCCAAGAGGCTTTTGCAGATCAAAGATTGGAATTAGAGAGTGGACTTAAAGGATTTTGTATAGAAGATAATTTTGAGTGATTTGGAGAAAAAATGACTTTGTAATAGCTTTGCAAAGTTAGGGTTGTTTTTGGCAACTTGGGATTTTATGAAATAAAATAGGGTTGATGTTTTAGGCAATTTTAGAAGTTTTGTAGCAGATCTACAATTAGAAATTTGTGGATTTTTGGGTATTATTGTTTTTAATGTGTGCTACAAATTTGAGCTAAATCTAACAGTTTAGTTGTACGTAATTGAGGTTTAAGTGGGTCAAGGTCTTGGAAATTAAGTTTTGAGAGTCAGCTAGGGATTTTGAGATCTTGAGCAATCTAAAAGTTGGATTGGAATAAGTTTTATTTATGTAGATAAAAGACTTGTTTTCCTATACACATGAGTGATTTGAGACTGATTGAATAGTGAATAAGGGAGAAATTAGCACTAGAAGATCAGCATCAAGGTTGAAGAAAGAGGCCGACCAACACCCGAGAAGTTTTTGGGATTTTTCTTCCATTTGGTAAGTTCGATTTCCTTCAAATTTGTTGTGCTTGTTGTTGACTAAGAGGTTGAAAGGTATACAAAGTTTTAAGTAAGATCAATAGTCTAATCAGCAAATATTGAGGTTCTAATGTTTTTTAGGCTTGATTTGAATTGGTTAGAATTTGGTTTAAGATTTGATTAGGATTTGGTTTAGGGTTTAGGATTTGCATAGGATTTGGTTTAGGATTTAGGATTTAGGGTTTAAGATTTGACTTAGGATTTGACTAGGGTTTGGCCACGGTTTGACTTAGGATTTGACTTAGGATTTGATTTAGGTTTTGACTAGGAATTGATTTAGGATTTGACTAGGATTTGATCAAGGTTTGACCAGGTTTTGACTAGGGATTGACTTAGGATTTGACTTAGAAATGAACTAGGATTTGACCAGGGTTTGATTCAAGGTTTGAACAGGGTTTGACTTAGGATTTGATTTAGGTTTTGACTAGTATTTGACCTAAGGTTTGAATAAGATATGACTTAGGGTTTTAAGATTTTATTTTTAGTATTTTCTAAATTTAGTATTTTATATGTTATTTTCTATTATGATTAATATATGATTCATTTATTCTTCTTTTGTAGTTGCTTAAAGATTGGATCAAAGTTTGATTACTATTGTTAAGATTTAATAGAAGTTGTTTAGGATTCTATTAGAATTGTTAGGATCTTGTTGTTGTGTATTTCTTTTTTGTCTTCCACAGCCAGGTGCCCGGAGCATTCTCGAGCAAAATTGCATGTATTACGACAACGGCCTTTAAAACATCTTCTAAATAAGATCTCAGGACTAAAAGGATTCACCTTTCTAAGCTCCAATAATATCACTAAAGCTCAAGCATTAGAATCAAGACTTGCATGGTTAGATCTTGTTCCTAATGGCTCCAATTGAGGTAGTACTTGGCACTGAAATGTATTGTACTTGGCACTGAAATGTATTGTACTTACTTTGCTATATTGAAGGCTGTGAAAATTGCTCTAGTTTGTTCAAAGCTTGCGTGACAAACAAATCTTTTGAATCTTATTCTCTCAATGTTTGAAGGTTTGACATGGTGACTAATTTGCTTTTATCACTCTATTCTATCTTGCAACAAACAACTATATATAAATGCAGGCTTTAGTTTAATTCTTTCTCTTTTTGTAAGTATTCATAGAGTCTAATCTATACTAAAAAGTTATCATTAAATATATTTGGATTTGTAGAAATAGAGTCAATGAAATTTTTGTACCTTTTAAGGCGCATTGGCAAGATTTGTAGCCGATTCCTATGTACATTCATTAATGTCATAGCCCCACCAATGATGAAGATATTTCAATTTGTCCCACCTTCGTTGTGAATCAAATACCTTTTCAACCTTGTATTCTTCATGGTTTTCAATTTTGATACTAGGCGGCAATTTTTGTACCTTTTTTAGAATATGCGACTCCTTATAAGATTTTAAAAGAGACACATGAAAAACTAGATGTACCTTCATAGCAGGCGGTAATTCTAAGCAATATGCCATTGAATTGATTTGCTTTTGGATAGCAAATGGTCTCAACCTTGGATAATCCAACTTATTGCATGGCTACTTAGTCTTGATATTTTGTCAAAGAAGCCATATCTTATCTCCAATATGAAAAGCAAGCAGTGTCGTATAAAGACACGGCCATTAGATGAAAGACAAAGGGAATAATTATAATATATAGGAGCTCAAATGGAAATATTTGAGCAAATTATCTAAGAATTATAGATAATAAAGAAAGAAGTAAAAAAAAGTTAGAAGGGCTAATGTTGCCTTTTAATAAGAGAGGCTTCTACTTACTTTGTATGGCCATAAATAAGGCAAAATAAAGTATATTAAAAAAATATATAATATAGGCATCTTTAGAAAAGAATTAAGGTGAGATTAAAAAAAAAAAATTATCTTAAAAATATTAGAGTTGATACTTGGAGTGTACCGGTTATGTGCCTAGATCGGAATCAGACCTTGAGGTGCAAAACTGCATGCCTATGGCAAGTCGAGGAGACTTTTGCAGATCAAAGAATTAGGTGAGAGACCAAACTTGAGAGGGCGGGTGTGAGAGTTGATTTTGAGTGATTTGAATGAGAATTAGATTTGTAAGAGCTTTACAAAATTAGGGTTGTATTGAATGATTTGGAATCTTATGAAGTAAAAAGAAGTTTACATTTTTGAGCTTTCTTAGAATTTAATTTTAGATCTATAAGTGAAATTTTGAGGATTTGTGACTACAAATGTAATTAATGTATATTGTGAGTTTGAGCTAAATCAAATGGTTCAATTAGGAGGTATTAGAGTTTAAGTGTACTAAAGTCTCAAAAATTGAGGTTTAAAGATTAGTGAGGGTTTGTTAGATATTTAGTGATTTGTTAATTGGATTGAAATGAAAGTTTTATATATAGATAGTAGACAAGATTTTCTATATGTGTATGTGTTTTAAAAGTGATTGAATAGTGCAAATAAAAGTTATTTGTGCTGGAAAATTGACATTAGGATTGGAGAAGGAGGGCAACCAACACCTAAGTATAAGTTTAATCATAACTTTTGGTGGATATCTTAGATCTCTTTTAAATTTTTTGTATATGATTTCAACTAGATTAATATAGGTATGTGAAATTTGGGCTAAGATCAATAGTTAGATCATTAGCCATTGCAGTTTAAATCTGCTATAGGATTCATTAGGATTCGAGTAGGGTTTGCTAAGGTTTAGTTAGGATTTAGTTAGGATGACTAGGATTGTTTAGAATTTGTTTAAGATTTGTTTAGGATTTGATTAGGATTTTAGTTAGAATGTGACTAGGATTTATTAGAGTTTGACTAAGATTGATTAGGATTTAGTTAGGATTTGAGTAGGATTTGTTAAGATTTGACCAAGGTTGATTAGGATTTAATTAAGATTTATTAAGGTTTGATTAGGATTGATTAAGATTTAATTAGGATTTATTAAGAATTTGGTTAGGATTTAATTAGGATTTGATTAGGATTGACTAGGATTTAGTTAGGATTTGATTAAGATTGTTTAGGATTTGTTTAGATTTTATTTAGAATTTAATTAGAATTTAGTTGGATTTCACCATGGTTGATTAGGATTTAATTAGGATTTGACTAGAACTAATTAAGACTTAATTAGGATTTGTTAGGATTTGATTAGGATTATTTAGAATTTGGTTAAGATTTAATTAAGATTTGATTAAGATTGACTAGGATTTAGTTAAGATTTGACTAGGATTGATTAGAATTTAATTAAGATTTGACTAAGATTGATTAGAATTTAGTTAAGATTTGTTTAGGATTTGATTAGGATTTAATTGGATTTGATCAGAGTTGATTAGGATTTAATTAGGATTTGACTAGGATTTGTTAAGTTTTTATCAAGATTGACTGAAATTTAATTAAGATTTGTTTAAGATTTATTTAAGATCAGGATTAACTAAGATTGATTAAAATTTAGTTAGGATTTATTTAAGATTTATTTAAGATTTGATTAAGATTTAGTTAGGATTTGATTATGATTAATTAAGATTTAATTAGAATTTGACTAAGATTATTTATGATTTATTTAGGATTTGGTTAGGATTTAGTTAGATTTAATCAAGGTTGACTAGAATTTAGTTAGAATTTGACCAAGGTTGATTAGAATTTAATTAAGGTTTGACTAAGACTAGTTATGATTTGGCTAGGATTTGTTAGGATTTGATTAGGGTTGTTTAGAATTTGGTTAGGATTTAATTAGGATTTGACTAGGATTGACTAGGATTTATTTAGGATTTGATCAAGGTTGACCAGGATTTAATTAAGATTTGAGTAAGATTGACTCAAATTTAGTTAGGATTTGATTAGAATTATTTAGGATTTATTTAGGATTTGATTAAGATTTATTTAGGATTTGACCAAGGTTTGATTAAAATTTGTTTAGAATTTGATGAGAGGTGTTAGAACTAGTTATTGCTATTTTCTTTTACCTTCTACAACTAAGTGTCCAGAGCATTCTCAAACAAGACTTCATGACGTATTACAACAATTGATTTTTAAATTTAACTGCAGATGTCTTGTAAGTATCTTGAGCTACTTGTAATTGAAGCTTCAAGATTGTTTGGTGTTGTGATAGTTGCTTTGTAAATCCTTCAGCCATTGGATTGTTATTTTTTGGAATACTCCTCAGATCAAACTTTGGATGATATCCATAGTTGGAGTAAAACAATGTTTGCTGAGTTGAAGCATGAATATTATTATTATATGCAAACTCCGCTAATTGTCACGGACATAAGATTTATTCTAATAAATTATCTAAGTAATAATAGACCAATAGAAGTAGATAAAATAAGTTGATTTGATAATATCTGATAGAGAAGCTTCCTAGAAGTGCATAGACACGAAATCACCTTTATACATGTCAATAGGTGATTGGTAGGTTAGAAACTTGGTCAATAAGGTAGTCACATGGCGCACATGTTGATAGCTTGTAGAACAAGCTAGCCATGTGTCACACATGTTGGTAGCTTGCGGAACAAGCCAAGTACGTGGCTACGTGTATAAGGTCCTATAGAATATCGCTATGTAGCTCTTAGTTAGATAGTATTTATAGAGGCAAGAGTGAAGCCCTCTTCACTCTTCTCAACTCCTTTCCTAGTTCTAGTCTAGTTTCAAGAGTCTTCATGTTTCCAGTCTTTGGCAATAGCCATTCTAGTTTTCTTTGAATATACATACTTTCTTAATTCTATTTTGTAACTTCTACTTTGATACAGTTTCTATTAGATTATGCATCTCTTTCTAGTTCATGTCCTTGACACTAATAGTAGATACAAGATCCAATTGTCTTGTTAATAATTAATGTTGCATTGTAAATATTGCTTCAATACTTGATTAATTCATTCTGTTTGATTGTCAATTTAAGGATGGAAAGCTGAAGAAAGTTTAACATCTACCTTTAATATTTCAAAAAGATACTTCCAGAATTTAGATATGAACTGGGTCCTCAATCAAATACGATATCATCTGATAGGCCATGATATCAATATATATTATTAAAAAAGAGCCTTATCATTTCTTTATTAGATACAAATTTTTTGTAAAAAATGAAATGAGCCATCTTTGTGAGTCAATCAACCACTACAAAGATGCTATCTAATGAATTAGATGGCGGTAGATTTGTAATGAAATCCATTGAGATAGAAGATCATGATCGTCTTGAAACAAGCAAGGATTATAAAAGTCCAGAAGGGCAATGTTGAGGATTTTTGGATCTTGAACAGATGTTGTAAGAGAGCACAAAATCCTTCATTGCCTTCTATATTTGAGGCCACCAAAAATCTCAAGAAATAAATTTGAAGGTCTTGTTAAATCCAAAATGACCTACAGCGATGTGGTGTTGTGACACGATTATATGATAAAGTTATGACCAAAAATGATTTTTCAATTAATACTCTATTATCTTAGTTCAACAAGAATTCAACATATTTTAACAAGGTTTTTATGAAAGTCTCTTAGTTTATTTTCTTCACTTAATAGCTAGTACATAAGAATTAGTTAGTAATTTTACCTACTAGGTTGTAGTAATTCTTTTACTGCCTTAGAAAGGCCATAAAATGGTAAAAATAAGATAAAAAGGATAAATTACTAACATGATTGATACTAGGATTAAATTGAGGGTAGAATCAGGCTATAAAATCCCTAGGATAGATTAGATTGATAACCGGGGGTTGGCCGTTTGTAGGACAGGGTCAAAATCAGACCTTTGGCCACAAAAACGGCCGCCTAGGGCAAAGTACAAGGGTTTTTTTGAATCGGGTTTTTAGATTGGATAGCTAGCTTGAAGATTGTTCTAAGAACATTAAGCTTGTTGCCATAGGATTTTGGATGACTTTGCAATCATTTTTCAAAGTGACAGTTTGTATTGGCATTTTGGATTTTATATAAGACAATGATGGTTTGAATTCTTGAGTGATTCGTGCAATTTGTATAGCATCTATAGTTCAAAATTTGGTATTATCTAGATTTTTGGGTGTGCTAAGTGTGTACAAATTTTTTTGTTAATCTAACAATGCAATTAGGAGATATTTGGGCTTTGATACAAAGGGTTGTCAGAAGTTGGCAGTTTAGGGTTGGGTAGGGTTTCTATGATAACTAAAGATCTACCAATTGGATCAATAGAAATTTTGGCATAGTGATAAAAGACTTAGAGGTCAAGCTACACACCAAGTTTGAATTGAAGTTAACGATGGAAGAAGGAGAAATCACCACTAGAATTTCTACATCAATTTTCAAGTTGGCGGCCGAGTATCATTAGTACGGTTTTTGGGCATTTTCTTACAATCTGTAAGTTGGATTGGATTAAATTTTTTTTAAGCATGTAGAAGGCTTATACCGACATTTTTGTGCAAAATTTCACATTAAGTGGATAGATAGATTGAAAGTCATAGCTTGTCAAAGCTTATTGATTAGGATTAGGGCTTACAAACAAAAACAAAAATTGCTTAATTATAAAAGAAATAAGGAAATTGAGATATATGTATAATTGATGTTACTAGGAGGAGTGTTTTTATATGCTTTTGAATTGAAATTTGAATTATATTCTTCATACATGGATGAAACCTATCAGGGTTTCTTGATTATTTGCAAACACAACTTTATCTTCTACAACCAGGTGCCTGGTGCATTCTCAAATAAGACAACATGTTGTCGTAATACATGCTATTCTGCTCAAGAATGCTCCGGGCACCTGGCTGTAGAAGACAAAAAGGAAATACACAACAACAAGATCCTAACAACTCTAATAGAATCCTACACAACTTCTATTAAATCTTAACAATATTAATCAAATCTTGATTTAATCTTAAAGCAATTACAAAAGAAGAATAAATGAATCATATATTAATCATAATAGAAAATAACATATAAAATACTAAATTTAGAAAATACTAACAATAGAATGTTAAAACCCTAAGTCATATCTTATTCAAACCCTAGATCAAACCCTAGTCAAAATTTAAATTAAACCCTAAGTCAAATCTTGGTCAAATCCTAAGTCAAATCCTAAACCCTAAACAAATCCTAAACAAACCCTAAACCCTAAACCAAACCCTAAATAAACCCTAAACCCTAAACCAAATCCTAAACAAAACTTAAACCAAACTCTAACCAATTCAAATCAACCCTAGGGAAAATTAGAACCTCAATATCTGTTGATTAGACCGTTAATCTTAATTAAAAATTTGTATACCCTTTAATCTCTTAGTCAAAAACAAGCACAACAAATTTGAAGGAAATTTAACTTATCAAATAGAAGAAAAACCCCAAAACCTTCTCGGGTGTTGGTCGTCCTCCTTTTCCAACCTTGATGCTGATCTTCCAGTGCTGATTTCTCCTTTTTTCACTGTTTAATCAGTCTCAAATTAATTTTTTGTATAGGAAAATAAGTCTATTATCCACACAAACAAAAATTACTCCAATCCAACTAGTAGATTGCTCAAGATCTTAAAAACCTTAACTGACCTTCAAAACTTAAATTCCGAGACCTTGACCCACTTAAACCTCAATTACGTACAACTAAACCGTTAGATTCAATTCAAATTCACAGCACACATTAACAACAACAATACCCAAAAACCAACAATTTTTCAGCTGTAGATCTGCTGCAAAGCTTCTGGAATTGCCTAAACCATCATTCCTATTTTATTTCACAAAATCTCAAGTAGCCGAAATAAACCCTAACTTTGCAAAGCTATTGCATAGTCGGTTTCTATCCAAATCACTCAAAACCAACTTCTATACAAAACCCTTTAAGTCCCCTCTCTAATCCCAATCTCTGATCTGCAAAAAACTCCCCCATTCGCCGTCGGCATGCGGTTTTGTGCGCTGGGGTCTGGTTTCGACCCTGGTTCTTAACCGGCCCTCTCCGGGTATCAACTCTTGTAATTTTGAGGTAAATTTCTCTAAAACCTACTTTTAACTCCTTACTAAACATGCCTATACCAATTATCTTTCTAATCTACTTTGTTTTACCATATTTATGGCTATTCAAAGTAAGTAGAATTCTTTTTTATAAAAGGCAGCATTAGCACCTTTTAATTCCACCTTTTAATTTTTACTACCTCCTTGTCTATTATCTATTTTTCTAAGATAATTTTCTCTAATATTTTTATTTGAGCTCTTCTATAATATAATCACTCCTCCCCTCTTTCACCTAGTGGTCGTATTACTACACGACAACGTAATATGACAGCGGAAAAGTCATCGCAAGATTGAAGAATGTACAATTGTATTGGTCCTTCTGGGATATACAAACGTTCTTTAAAGTATAAAAAGTCTTCCTCAAATTTGAACTTGTTAGCATTTTTTTTCAAGCGATGCTTGACATTAAGGGCCAAAGCAACATTAGTCATTATAACATGTATCTTATTGAAGAAATTAGGATCAATAGGCTTTGATGTAAAAGTGGCACAAAGGCGGAATTTTTTCGATTTTAATAAAGTTATATATTGTTGATCAAATATTGCCTTTGCTATCCTCAGTATAAGATATGATCTCTTCGATAGAGCATCAGATAATCCTTGTTGCTTCTCAAGTCAATAAATGATGACAAAGTTAAATCAAAATAACAACATATTTCATCGAGCTTGGCGGCGATTAAGAATCCAAGTTGACATAAAATATTCTAAATTCTTATGATTTGTATATACAATCATAGGATGCATGGCTCTTTCAAGAAAATGATGCCATTCTTGAAAAGAATCCATAATAGCAAGAAGCTCTTTATTGTAGATTTCATAATTAATTTCAGTAGCAAAGAACTTTCGAGAATAAAATACAATAGGATGGAGTTTGTCATCTATATCCATTTGTAAAAATACAGGTGTGAGTCCCTCTAATGAATCTTAATTAGTGGATTGATTAAAAATATAGTCTTAAGTCATTTAATTATACAAATATTATGATTAGAGAGTCTTTTTGACTATTTAAGTACTTATTAGAATTTAAAAGTATTTATAAATATAAAAGTCTTGTTAGAAGAAAAGTTACAAAAATAGAATCTTAGTGAATCTTGGAAGCAATTATTTTAGTTGATTTAATATTTTTACTTACTATTAAGTATTAAGAATTAGTTATTGAGATCAATGTTTATATTGGCCTTCTATTTACATGTATTATTCATTAAAAACCTATAAATATTACTCAGTAGATAGAAAAAGCATGAGAAAGAAATCTCATGTGTTTTTAATTATTTTTGTTGAAAAATAGGATTTTGAGTTGATTTAAAGTGATTTTATTATTATAAAAAATTTCCAAGATAGAATAAAATAGCCTTAAATTGATATTATTATCTTTAAAATATTATAAAGATTTTTAGAATTCATTTAGAATTTATTTAGAATTTATTTAGAATTTATTAAGAATTTTTAGAGCAATTTTGAAGACTTTGGTAAAAATGAGTTTTACCACCTTGGGAACCATTATGAAGAAATGGAGTAAGATTTGAATGCCATACAAGGTTATTAGGCTAATAGGATATTTTTCAACACCATGGCGAAGTCAAAAATATAAAATTATTAGTTCTACTAGTATAAAATAGGAGGACCAATAGCTAGTATAATCCTTATAGGAAGGGAGGTGCACAAGTCCCATATGGATTGTGGCACCTTGGATGTAGCTAGGAGGATAAGACTAAGGCCTCATGGACTCTCTAAGACACCCATATATACTACTAGTGAGCCTTGGTGAGGTTCGAACTCATGATCTTTTAAACAAATTACCCTTGAGATTAAAATTTTCCACTTAATTTTTTTATTATTTATCTTTTATCTTTGAATTATTATAATTTATTTATAGTAACTTAGATTTATATGTTTTTTACATCATTAAAAAGATAAAAAAATTATCTACTTCAAAATATATTTTTTATTTTTTATTTTTATTTTTTACTAAATATAAATCTAGTGAACAAACTATGACTAGTTTTATAGTGTGTAATTACTTAATTGCACATATTTTACTTATTTTGTATTGTTCTTCTCCTTTTTTGTTGTTTATTTTTTCTTATACTTTACACCACTATTTATAAGCAATTCTTAATTGATGCCACCTTATAATTTGGAGTGAATTTTATCTTCACAATAGTTCTTATTGCAAAATGTGAAGTATAAGTCTCCAAATAGAATGCCTTTGTAAAGTCTGCATGCATCAATATTGGGACTATAGTAAATACTTTTTTGAGATCTTGGAATGCCTTTTCTGCTTGAAGCCTCCATTCTAACTTATCTTTACAAGTCAATCGAGTAAGAGAGGTAGTAACTTGAGAGTAATTTTTGATGAAGATCCAAAAAAATTTAATAAATCCAAAAAAATATTGTACATCCCTCACAGTCTTTGGAATGGTCCATTGCATAATTGCTTCTACTTTCTTAGGATCCATTATTAAATCCTTAGTAGATATGATGTATTCCAAAAATTCTATCTTAGGTTGGTAAAATATACATTTCTTTAATTTCGCATACAAATTTGTATCTCACAACTTTTATAATACCAATTGGACATGCCCCTTGTGTTTCTCTAGATCTTTCAAGTAGATCAAGATGTCATCAAGATAAATCACTACAAACTTATCTAAATACTCTTGAAAGATGTAATTTATTAAATACTGAAAGATAGGAGGTATATTTGTTAGTCCAAAGGATATGATATTATATTCAAAATGTCTATATTTTATTTAAAATACGGTCTTCCATTCATCTCTCTCCTTGATCCATACTAGGTTGTATACTTCACAAAGATCTATCTTAATATAGATCTTGGCTTAGCCGAGTTGTTCTAAAAATCCTGAAATTAATGGTAGTGGATAATAATTTTTTAATGATATTTTATTCAATCCTTGATAATCAATGCACATACATAAAGAACCATCTTTCTTCTTCATAAAAAATATAGGTGCATCTATTGGAGACTTTGAATGTTTGATGAAGTATTTTGCAAGATTTTTATTAATGTAATCTTTCAATATCAAAAGTTTATCTTAAAAAAGATTATAGATTAGACCAAAAGGTGGTTGCATTCTTTTTTGAAGATCTATAGCACAATCATATGATTAGTGCTTCGGCAATATATCAACATTTTTCTTCTGAAAAACATCTTGAAATTCATTATACTAATTTAGAATACTTACTGATGAAGTCATATCTTCTTTAATTGGAGTCATATAAATAATAAATGGTGTATCTTCTTTGGCCAATCTTATAAAAGTCCTTGCTCCAATAAATAATGGTTTATTAATTTGTGGATTTTTTTGAATTTTTTTTGTAGGGATCTCTATAGTAAATGTTATTCTTTGCAACCTCTAATTTATAAATGGATTATGCTTTTCCAACCAAGATAGTCCAAGAATAACAGAATTTGAAGCAATCTTAATAATATTAAATATAATTTGGCTTCTATGATCTTTGAACGATATTTCTATAGGCATAGTTTCATGGATGATATTACTAGAGGATAAGGGTCGTCCATCTATTACCTCTACATAAATAGGTTTAGATTTTTATATTAGAGGAATTTTGTGAAGCTTAGTGAATGCTTCATCTATAAAATAAGAAGATGCCTTTGAATCTAACAAAATAGTTGTCTGAAGATTTTGAAGGGCCAAATAGAAAAGAATTGTAAAATAGTAAGTAGGTTGAGTAGAAAGAGAAGAATTTGAATAATTTTATAATATTGGATTGTCAAGCCACACGATCCCTCCTGTGGCTGAATATTGTTATTTTTCTAAATCATTGTATTCCTAATTTTGGTAATGTGTCAATTTTGTTTCTTTGAGCAATTGCCAACCTTGTGGCCTTCCTTGCTACAATGCAGACAAAGACCTTCTTCCATCCGATGCTTCTTTTTTTGCGGACTAAAAGATTTAAATTGTATTGCATCAAGTTGCATATCTTTTATTTTTGAGTGTGAATTCAAAATGCTTGTTGATGTAATAGGGGTATGTTGAATTGCGTGTTGTCTTGTTGAAGTCCATGAATGTTAATCTTATCGATGTTAAAATAATTGATTATCACATTTTACAACTTAGCTAGTGGCTTCATCGAGTGGTCATGGATCCGGAAGTGATAGTAACAAATCCTTCACATCATTTCTTAATCCCCAATAAAATTGGTTCATTAGGATTTTTTCATCTCAATTGATGTCACATGCTAATTGCTTAAAATTGGATGCATAG
This sequence comes from Physcomitrellopsis africana, assembly GCA_036785485.1. Lineage (NCBI taxonomy): Eukaryota > Viridiplantae > Streptophyta > Bryopsida > Funariales > Funariaceae > Physcomitrellopsis > Physcomitrellopsis africana. Next base: position 14,334 of record JAWRVF010000867.1, read on the forward strand.
ACTGATACAAAGCATGGCCTTTGACGTAATGCTCGGATCTTAGCTGTTGTCCACCAAGTCTTGTCATGTTCTCCAAATGCTCCTACAAATGCTTCCATAAAAACTTCTAAGTTGCTTAAAATTGGTGATTTTTTTTCAAACAAGTGAGCAAACCATGATAGTGCTTGTCTCATAAGTAAGGTGCCAACTAATTGAATTTGTGATTCTTCTGTCAAATAAATATCAGGTTGTAGAACTATTATTAGTTGAATTTGATTGACAAACCTTCATATTTCTATGGAAGTCTAATTTGAGGTTGCTTACATTATTGAACAAGTGGATTTTTTTGGCATAGCATAGGTAGTACTACATCATCAAGCGCAAAAGTTGGAGGTGGATGTAGTCTAGATTGTGATATTCCAATTGTTGCATTGTTACGAAGTTTTGCAACAATCCCTTCAATCTCCGCAGTCCTAGCAAATAAAATAGTAAAAATACTTATAATGGCATCTAACTTGAATTCAAAAGATTCAATCATATTAATGTCTTTACTTCCAACCATTCTAAGGAAAAGAAGAAATAAATCTATAAGAAGGGAATACTAGTTTAGAAAAGGATAATCCATAACTTCTAAAATACTTTAAGACCTTGAAGGAGAGGGGTGATTCACTCTCTCACAAGAAAGACAAAGCTCCAAAATTGTGATGAAGAAAATATCAATTTAAAGGAGGATAATCTACAACCTCTAAAGCGCTGGTATGCCTTCGAGTAGAGGATAATCCACTCTCTAATAAGAAGGATCCAACTGTGATATTGAAGATGAAGTCAGTCTCGACAAATTGTCAAGGGCACAAGGATATACAATAAGAAACTTGAAATTAGGATAAGGTTTCAAAAAGAAATCAACAAGAACTTGAATTAAATAGATGAGTACATGAACAACACCAAGAAAAGTGAATTAAAATTCCAAGAGATGTATTATCGACATTGAAGAACTCTTAAGCCTCGACCCTTATATATATTCCTATCTAAGACGCTTTATGAATGGCTTCCCTCAAATTAAGAAGCTTCTCAAACAGCTTCTACCAATTGGGAAGCTTCTTGAACTCTTTCCATTAATTAGAAAGCTTCTTGAGCTCTTTCCACTAACTAGGAAACTTTTCAATTGACTTTCATCAAATTAGGAAGCTTTTAGAATATTCTAGAAGGTTTTGTAAACCTCTAGAGTATATGCCTCTAACATCAAGTATCTACTCTCATATAAAAATTCCAAATCTCTTAATTTTTGTACCAAAATTATAATACAAAAAATAAGATTTATAATCCTAGTCTTTGATTTTTGAATGCCTTCTTTGAAGTTGCCAAAATCCTTGTTCTTGTTGTAGATTGCTTGCTAAAAGCCTATTAGGCATGATCATCAACCAATGGAGATGAAGATCTTCACTCTTTATCTTCATTTGTCCATATCTTGTTTTTATCCTTCTAAATAAGCCTCTTAATAGTCTACTTTTTCATCTTTGGGTTCCAATCTCCTATCAAGGCTTCATATTAAATATTTAGATTCTAAATAATTTAAATATTATAATCAAAATAAATAAAAAAAATCTAAATAAAGTTTCATATATCAATTCTTTTAAATACTTTACTAACTATTCTAACACATATTTAAATTTATAAACATATTACAAATTTTGATTAATTTTTATATATTATAAGTAATTATAGTAAGATATTATAATGAAATCTATTGACATAGAAGACCATAACCATCTTAGAATATGCAAGGACTATAAGAGTCTATAAAGATGATGTTGAGGATACTTGGACTTTGAACAAATATCACAAGAGAGCACAAAGTCGTTCACCGCCTTCCATATTTGAGGCCACCAAAAATCTCAAGAAATAAGTTCCAAGGTCTTATTAAATTCAAAGTGATCCGTAGTTGAAAAGTCATGGCAAGATTGAAAAATGCGTAATCATGTTGATTCTATTGGGATATACAAATGTTATTTAATATATAAAAACTCTGTCGAAGACATAAGAATATAAAGTAAGAGACTTGAATTAGGGCAAGGTTTTAAGAAGAAACCAATAAGAACTTGAATCAACCAAATGAGTACACGAACAACATCAAGAAAGATAAGCTAGAATTTCAAGAGATATGTTATTGAGACTAAAGAACTTATTAGCCTTAATTCCCATATATATATTCTTATTTAAGATGCTTCTTAAGTGGCTTCCATCAACCTAAAAAGCTTTTCGAGTAGCTTCTACCAATTGGAAAGCTTTTTGAGCTCTTTCTATTAATTATGAAGCTTCTTGAGCTACTTTCACCAACTAAGAAGCTTCTCAATTGACTTTTATTAATACAAGAAGCTCTAGAATATTTTAGAAGGTTTTGTGAATCTCTAAAGTGTATGTCCTTAATATCACCCTCTTCTCTAGCAATAAGTTTTAAGAAGAGTTCATATCTTTGAAAGTCTTTCTACATACATAAAAAATCAAGGATACACTGTACTAATGAAGTCATGTATTTTTTTCTTTGTTCTTGGATAATAAATTCTACTATTCTCTAAAAAAATTGCGTATAGCTTTAAGCTAGTACCTTCATTGTTGAAACATGTCATTCAAGGATTTGATCTTTATTGCGGCCTTCAAAATATCCTTCAAACAAGACCTCAAGACTAAAAGGATTTATCTTTTCAAGTTCAAGCAATATCAGTAAAGCTCAAGCGTTGGAATTGAGACTTGTATGCTTGAGTCTTACTTCTAATAGCTCCAACTAAGGTTTGTACTTGGCATTGAAATGTATTGTCCTTACTTTACTCAATTGAAGGCTGTGAAAATTGCATTGGTTTGTTTGAAGCTTGCATGGCAAGTGAATCTTCTGAATCTTGTTCTCTCAATGCTTGAAGATTTGATATGGTGATTGACTTACTTCTACCACTCTATTTTATCTTGAAATAAATGACTATATATTGATAAAGACTTTAATTTAATTCTTTCTATTTTATGAGTATTCCTTGAATTCAATCTTCACCAAGAAATTATCATTAAACATGTTTGGATTTGTGGAGATAGAGTCGATGAAATTCTTATACCTTTTGAGGTGCATTGATAAGATTTTTGGCCAATTCCTATGTACATTCATTAATATCATAGCCCTACTAATAAACAAGATATTTCAATTTGTCCCATCTTTGTCTTGAATCAAGTACCTTTTCAACCTTATATTCTTTATGGTCTTTGATTTCAATATTAGGAGGCAATTGTTATATTCTTTCTAGAATATGTAAGTATCTTGAGCTTCTTGCAATTGAAGCTTTAATATTGTTTGATATTACAATAGATGCTTTATAAATCTTTCAGCTGTTAGATTGTTATTCTTTGGCATATTCCATAGATCAAGCTTTGAATGATATCCATAGTTAGAATAAAATGGTATTTGCTGAATTGAGGCATGAATAATATTATTATATGCAACTCCTCTAATGGTAGATATGAGATTCAATTGACTTATTGATACTTGATGCTGTATCATAAATATTGCTCCAAAACTTGATTAACTCATTTTAATTGGTATTTAGTTTGAAGGTAAAAAGCCAAAGAAAATTTCATGTCCATCTTTAATATTTCAAAAAGACATCTCTAAAACTTAGATATAAATTGGGGTCCTCAATTAGATACAATATTATCTGGTAGGCCATGATATTGATATATACTGTCAAGAAAGAGCCTTGCTATTTCTTCACTAGATGTAATCTTCTTGAAAGGAATAAAATATGCCATCTTTGTGAGCCAATCAACGACCACAAGAATGCTATCCAATAAATTAGATGGCAATAGATCCATGATGAAATCCACCGAGGTAGAAGACCATAACCATCTTGACACAAGTAAGGGTTGTAAGAGTCTATAAGGACAATGTTAAGGATTTTTGGACCTTCAATAGATGTTATAAGAGAGCACAAAGTCCTTCATAGCCTTCCACATTTGATGCCATAAAAAATCTTGAGAAATAAGTTCTAAGGTCTTATTAAATCTAAAATGACCTGCAGTTGAAAAATTATGATGAGATTAAAGAATATACAGTCGTGTTGGTCCTTTTGGAATATTTTGGAATATACAAATTTTTTTCAAAGTATAGAAGGTCTTTCTCAAGTTTAAACATGTTAACATTTTCTTTCAAGTGTTGCTTGACATCAAGAGCCAAAGCATCATTAGTAGTTGTAGCACGTATCTCATTGAGGAAATTAGAATGAATAGGTGTTGATGTAATAGTGGCGCAAAGGCAAAATTGTTCAAGCTTCAATAAAGTTATATATTATTGATCAAATGTTGCCTCTCCTATCTTTGGTATAAGATATGATCTTTTCAATAAAGCATCAAATAATCCTTGTTGCTTTTTAAGTTGATAAGTGATAACAAAACTAAATTGAGATAGTGATATATTTTATTGAGCTTGGCGGCAATTATGAATCCGAGCTCACATAAAATATTCTAAGTTCTTGTGATTTGTATATATAGTTACAAGATCCATTGTTCTTTCAACAAAATAATGCCATTTTTCAAAAAAATTGATAATAATAAGAAATTTCTTATTATAGATTTTATAATTAATTTTGACAATAGAAAATTTTTTAGAATAAAATATAATAAAATAGAATTTATTGTCTATATCCATTTGTAAAAGTATAATCTCTAATGCAAAATCTGAAGCATCAGTCTCCATATAGAATGCCTTTATAAAGTCTAGATGCAATAAAATTGGGATTGTAATAAATGTCGTCTTAAGGTCTTGGAATGCCTTTTCTACTTAAGGCCCCCATTTTAACTTATCCTTGCATATCAATTGAACAAGAGGGGCGGCAACTTCAAAGTAATTTTTGATAAAAATCCAATAGAAGTTAGCAAATTTAAAAAAACATTGTACGTCTCTTACAATCTTTAAAATGGCCCATTACATAACCGCCTCTATCTTCTTAGGATCCATTCACAAATCCTCAATAGATACAATGTATTGCAAGAATTCCATCTTAGGTTGATGAAATATGTATTTCTCTGATTTGGCATACAAACTTGCATTTCACAGCTTTTATAATATTAACTTGATATATCCCTCATATTCTTCCAAATTTTTCAAGTAATTCAAAATGTCACTAAGATAGATTACCACAAACTTGTCTAGGTATTCATAAAAGATATCATTTATTAAATGTTGAAAGATAGTGGATGCATTTATTAGTCCAAAAGATATGACATTATATTCAAAATGTCCATATCTTGTCTAAAATGTGGTCTTCCATTTATCTCCCTTCTTGATTTGTACCAAGTTATATGTTTCACAAAGATCTATCTTAGTATAGATCTTAGCTTGGCCGAGTTGTTCCAAAAATCTTGAAATTAACAGTAGTAGATGACAATTCTTTATTGTTATCTTATTCAATCTCCAATAATTGAAATACATATGCAAGGAACCATCGTTCTTCTTTACAAAATTTATAGGTCCACCTATTAGAGACTTTGAAAGCCTGATGAAATTTTTTGTAAGATTTTTATCAATATAATCTTTTAATGCTGAAAGCTCATTTTAAGAAAGATTATAGATTGAGCCAAAAGGTGGTTGCATTCCTTCCTGAAGATCTATAACACAATCATTTGGTGGGTGCTCTAGTAATATATCAACATTCTTTTTTTAAAAAATATTTTAAAATTTATTATATTATTCTAGAATATTTGTCAATGAAATCATATTTTATTTAATTGGAGTTGCATAAATAACAAACAGTATACCTTTTTTGGCCGATCTTATAAAAGCCCTTGCTCCAACAAATAAAATCTTATCAATTTGTGATTTTATATAAAAAAAAATTATAGAGATTTTTATAAAAAATATTACTCTTTACAACTTCCAATTTATAGATGGATTATACTTTTTCAACCAAGATAGTCCAAGAATAATAGGATTTGAAGGAATCCTAACAACATTAAGCACAATTTGGCTTCTATGATCTTTGAACAACACTTCTATAGGCGTGGTTTCATAGGTGATATTATTAGAGAATAAGAATTGTCCATCTATTACCTCTACATAAATAGATTTGGATTTTTGTACTAGAAGAATTTTATGAAGCTTAGTGAATGCCTCATCTATAAAACAAGTGGATGTCCCTAAATCCAATAAGGCGGTCGTTTGAAGCTTTTGAGGGCCAAAATACAAAAAAATTATAAAACAATGAAAAAGTTGAGTAGAAAGAGAGAACTTGAACAGTTTTGTAATGTTGGATTATCCAATTGTACAGTCCCTAGTGTGGCTAAATATTATTGTTTTCCTAAACAATTATACTTCTAGTTTTAGTAATGTATCAATTTTATTTTTTTGGACAATTATTAATCTTGTGGCCTTCCTTGCTATAATACAAGCATAGACCTTCTTCCATCTAACGATTCTTTTTATATAGACTAAGATATTTAAAATATATTGCATTGAGTTGTATGTCTTTTATTTTTAGTTGTGAATTCAGAATGCTTATCGATATAGTAGGAGTATATCGGATTGCGTATTGTTTTGCTGAAATCTATGAATGTTGATTTTGATGATGTTGAAATAGTCAATTATCACATTTTATAGCTTAGCTAATGGCTTCATTGAATAATTGTGGATCCGAAAGCAACAATAATAAATCTTTTATATCATCTCTTAATTTCTAATAGAATTGGCTTATTAGGGCTTTTTAGTCCCAATTGATGTTGCACACTAATTGCCTAATATTACATACATAGATTAATACAAAGCGCGCCCCTTGACACAATGCTTAAATCTTAACTGTTGCCTGACAAGCCTTATCATGCTTTCCAAATGCTTTTGCAAATGCTTCTATGAAAACTTCAAAATTACTCAAAATTTGTGATCTCTTTTCAAATAAGGGAGCAAACCATGATAATGCTTGTTCTATAAGCAAAGTGCCAACTAATTCAACGTGTGATTCTTTTGTCACATTAGTATCAGATTATACGACCATTATTAATAAAATCTGGTTAACAAATCCTCAAAATTTTGAATGTGTACTATCATATTTCTCTGGAAAATTAACTCGAGGCTCCTTATATTATTGAATAAATAGATTTTATTGGCATAGCATAGATAGTAGAGCATGCTCAAGTGCAAAAATTAGACGTGAATGTAGTCTAAATTGTAGTACTCTGGATATTACGTTGTCGTGTTGTAGTTCGGCTACCATGTGAAAAAAATTTACATATATATTTAATGTATAATTTATTATGCAATTAAATGAAAGCTATAACAATGGATTTTATTGATTACAAAAATATGATTAGATTATTAGTTTAAAAGGAATCTACTTAATAGGGCTATTAATGAGGTTTATACAATCTTAATTTTTTTTTGGTAGTGATTTTGAGGTTGATTTATATTGACAATAACTTATATATATATATCTTAAATCACCTTTGTTAGACATTGGTGACCCTTAAAATCTTAGTTTATTTCTTTTATTTAGTGCTAAAAGCACAAAGTATGTAAATCTTATAAGAAGAAGGATTAAAAAAGGGTTTTTAGTATAAAAAGGGTAGTTTGGCCATCCATGTGGATGGATAAAGATGGATGATAGAAATCTCTATTCTAATTGGCCAAAAATCATGCCCAATGGACTTCAAGGAGGCGGCCCGAGGGTTTATTAGGGATTAGGGTTTTTTTTTCAAGGGGAGTCGAACATCAAAGGCTAGGATCATAAGGTTTAGGTTTTTGGATCTAGTTTAGGTGCAAATTTTGTGTGATTTGCACTTTTTATGAAGAAGTTATAGGCGCTCAAAATTAAGATGTTGATTTTGGATCTACTATCACTCTTTTGGATAAAACTCGCATACACGGAGAGCGATCAATGATCGGCAACTAGGATTAAAAATAAAACTTTCTTAACTATACTTTTTATACATGGCTTGATAAAATCTTAGCTAGGATGAAGGAGATATTAAGAGTTGAAGTTAGTACTTATAAGCTAAGGGTAGTAAGTGACCTGCTTACATAGTGGTTATATTTTGAACTATATTTTAGGTAATTTGATAGATTTTTGGCTCAAAAATTTCAAGAGTGTATATGTTTATGTCACAAGACTATGTGCAAAATTTTTGAGGCATTGGAATTTTGGATTTGTGAGTTATAAGGAAAATAGTGCTCAGGTGTCTCTAAGCTAGGGTTTTAAGCACCTACTAGGAATTTTGAGATATCAGACGATTGGAAATGAATTTATGGTTGATTTTTCTTGTGGTGAAATTTAAAAAAATTATCTATACTTTAAAATAAAGTTTATAGAAATTGAATAATTGGATCAAGAGTTATTGAATTCTAAAATTTAGCAAGAAATAAGTCCTCCCGGTGAATAAAGTTTTGAAAGATTTTTGTAGAAATTTGAACCCTTTTTGTACAAACCTACTTGAATACAAGAGGGTTTATCTATATAATTTTTTTTTATAATATTATTAAATTATTTATCTTTTTTATTAAGGATAAATCACTTAGAATTTTGCCAATAATTTTCAAGTGAATTCTCTACAACCAGGTATCCGATGTATTCCCAAATAGAAAATCACGCCATACGACATATTGGTGAACCCGACATGAAGCATCTGAGGTAGGGAGTTTTGAAGAAATATTTTGGCCTTTATTATGGCAGGGGAATAAGAAGATAGTAGTGGAAATAATAATGGTGCATCACCAATGTAACTTGATCCTGCTATAGCTCAAATATTTTAAGCATTTGCTAATATATGCAATAGCAACAAGCAGTGGAGCATAAGGAGGCTATGGCTACCAAAGTCTTATAATCCGTTGTTGGTATATTAGATCAATTTGATGGAAAAAATATTTCTAAATATTTGAAATATTATTCTTTGGAGATGGAGCTCAATAAAGTAACACAAAAGGAAATGATCTTAACTTTTGAGCTTACAGTTGTATCGGTATCTCGTGAGCATATAAAAAAGATTATTCAAACTCATAGAGCAAAATAGGAGGATTTTATCCTTCAACTAAGAGAAGAGCATTCTTTGGAGGATGTTAAAAGGGTGACAAAAAAATCACTTATGGAATGGATTAATAAATTCAAGAAGGGATTAATTGCAATAGAATTATTTCAGGAGTTTGAAAGGCAATTTTTTCAATTGTCTTGGATAGAAAAACTTACACTTGAAAATGACAAGGTGGAGCTATTTCTCTAATCAGCGCACAATGAATTACAGAGGGAGTTGGAATTATTATTGGAGGATAACATAGAAGACAATGGATTTACTACTGATTGAAAGAAGGTCTTTGAAGCAGTGGATATACTTGCTAAAAGAGAGTACCAAAGAGATAAAGTGGTGGTAAGATAAGAAACTAGGCCTCTCCCAATTGCGGTATCTCATTGACAAGTATCAAAACCTGCTATACTAGTAAGTATTATTCCAATTCTTATATCTATAATTGTACTACAAAAAGATATAATTGAGAATTTAGTGAATGGAATGAAAGACTTACAAATCAAATTGGCAAAGCTAGAAGAAAAGGGAAGAACATCTGAGATTAAAACAACATCAAAGCAAGGATATATACAGAGATATATTTGGTACAATAGTATGGAGCATCCTCGCAAGGAATGTAGAGATTTTGTTGATATTTTGTAATAAGGAATAATTGTATAGAAAGATGGAAAGATTGCATTGCATGATACAAGTGAGTTCTTCAAAATCAACTTTGGAAAAGGAGGGACAAAAAGGATTTTAAAAGATTATTTATCTCAACATACTATAGTATTAGAAAAAACTACCACTTATGGCATTGAGATTATAAGAGAGAAGGAGGATGTTTTTGACAAACATATAGAGATGGGAGATTTATAAAATCATGCTATTATCAACATGAATAAGAAAAAAAATATCAAGGCAAGAATTACTCAATACAGCCACAATAATCAAAAATGCTACAAGATGGGATGATCCTATTGATACCATGTCTGTACATGCTTATATGGCAAAATTACACCATGAAGCTTTGATGGATGTGAAAAGGGAAAGAAATATAACAGAAAAAAATCTCCAAAAACCAAATAACAAAAGAAGATTTCAAAAAAATACAAAAATAACACAAAATAAGAAAATACCTATATCACAAGCTAATAGACCATCCGAGATTGGACCATCAATATCATACTCTGGAGATACACCACTTTCAAAGGAAAAATGGAAAGAAAAGATGGAAGCTGGTAAAAATAAAGGAAAGGATAAACTTGTTGCTTATAAGCTGTAATTAGATATTAGAGCAACTACAGATTTGAAGGGGATATTGGAGGAGAGGGTGTTGAATGCCAAAATTGAATTCATGTTATGAGAAATTTTGGGCATTGCAAAGAGAGAATTCCATGATGTCATTATTGACACTATCAAGCGAAAAAGGCAATTAATAGGGAGGTCTACAATATCCAATGCATTAGATACAATATTAACAAAAAAAAAAAAGTTGGAGTTGGCTAAATGTTGTATCAATCAAAAAGATCAATTTTACTTGGATGAAGATAAGATTGATGACAATGGTCCTTGTCATTATTCTAAGAAGCATTAGATTAGAGCCACCATAGAAATTTTGGTGAAGGTGGGAGACTTGATAGATCTAGTAGTTGCTCTTATTGACCATGGATTTGAAATCAATATTATGTCTGAAGACATTTATAAATGTGGGAGATGGCCTATTAACACTAAACATGGTTGGGTGATTCGAGGAACAAATAATACACGTGGAGATCTTTATGGTGCTTGTCCAGATATGAAGGTGAAAATTGAAGATGTATCTATTGAACAAAACTTCTTTGTTCGAAACAATACTTCTTATCCAATAATTCTTAGAAAACCATATATTATTGCTGTAAGGATAAAAACTAAGATATTAGACAATGGATCTGCATGTGCTTGTATTAGAAGCCAAGATGACAAAGAAGCAGTGCAATTTTTAATAATACTTGCTAATCATGAGCGCAATAGGAATTATCTATGGAGTGACTTATTACAAAGGATTGATGAAGAGTTTAAGGATTTTTGCAAGGTACCACTACAGAAAGAGGATATGGTAGTATATCAGAGAAGGTACTCTCGCAAGGAGAAGAAAGTACCTTTTATACAAGAGTTGTAAAATTTTTTAAGAGTGGATTTGCTATACACACGCAACTTAATGATCTACAAAAATAAGAGAAAAGGATTGTAAGAAAAACAGAAAAAGACCTAAAAAGAGTGTGTGTACTTGATGAAGATGACAAGATAATAGATATATATACAGAAATAGGTTTAGAAGATATGTTGGAAGAACTTATAAAGATTAAAGTAACAGATGAAGATCAAGTGGTGCAAGTATATTCAAGAGAGCTCTACTTAATCATACAGGCATTTCAAGGTTATGAAGTCAAAGTTGAAACTAAGTACAAAATTGTAGAAAGAAAAATAAAACCTATAGCTACACTATTGTCTAGTAATTCAAACCACTAGGTTTAAGAGGCTTCAAAGAAAAAAGGCTTACGTAATCTTGATCGAATTAGCCATAAGTTTACAGAAAGTACATTCAAGGAATTGAAAGTAGGATCCATGGATTTTCTTCTACCTACTAAAGAAATAGAATTTAGAAAAATGTTGAAGAAGCATGGAAAAGCTTTTACTTTTGAATCTTCAAAAATTAGATAAGTGGATCTAAGTATTGTGGCACCAATGATTATATTTATAGTACTACATGCTCCGTGGGATCTAAGGCCAATTTTGATACCTAGAGCGCATCTATCCAAATTATTAGAGTTTTTAAAAGAAAAGATACGAATGAAAATCTTAGACCCATCATTTGCACCATATTCTAGTCGTTGGTTTATAGTACTAAAGAAAAATGGAACTCTATGGTTTATTCAAGATATACAACTAGTGAATCAAGTAACTATTAGAAATATACAAGTGGGATCAATTGTTGGAGAATTTTTTGAAGCATTTATTAGTAGAGCTATTTATTCTATTAAAGATTTTTATTCTGGATATGATGAATTTCAACTTTTAGAAAGAAGCAGGGATATCACTACTATCAGGACACCTTTAGGGCTAGTTAAAATATGTATATTACCACAAGGAGCAACAAACTCAATTGCTCATATAATGAATGGGATGAATAAGGTGCTTTGTGATTTTATTCCAGAAAAGATTATACCTTTGTTGGATGATATTCCAATAAAAGGATGTATAGAAGAAAAAAAAGAAGAAATAATGGATTAGAGGGGGTATCGTAAATTTGTATCTAGTCATATTTTGGATTGTAATAAGATTTTATCACGGCTTGAGGAAGTCTATTTGACCTTATCAGGAGCTAAATCAACCTTTGGCATCTGAAAGGTTGTTATTGTGAGACATTTATATGGATAGTTTGTTCATAAATCAAATCCTACTAAAGTGGATGCCATACGATAGATAAAAGAAGTTTATAGCTTACAAACAAAAGTACGGAGATTTTTTAGAGCTTATATATTTTATTATATATGGATTCCATATTATACGCATATAACAGATTCTCTCTATAGTCTACTACAAAAAAGAAAGAGGTTTAAATGGAAGAAGATACATACAAAAATAATACAAAGGTTGAAGCAATCATTGTCTTCTCTACTTGTATTACATAGAGTAAGTTATGAGAATAGAAACCCGGTGATACTTACAATTGATACTAGTCCAATAGCTATTGATTGGATATTGGAATAAGGTGATGAAGAAGGAAATCAATTTGCCATGCGATTTGGAGCTAAGGTATTAAGTGAAAGACAAAGGTGCTATTTACAAGTAAAACAAGAATTATGAGAGGCAATGACAGCTATAAAAACTGATAGAGATTATCTGATTGGGGCATTAGTGATAGTAGAAACAGATTGTTTGCTACTATTGGGAATGATCACCAATTGTAATATCCTTGATATTGCTATGCTGAGGTGGATTGCATATATTAAGTCTTTAAATCTTGAATTCAAGCATATAGTAGGAAAAAATAATCTAGTGGCGAATATGCTATCTTGGGCTAAATATGAACAGGAAGAAGATTTGATTGATGATATCAAAGATGTAGATACTACCTTCTATTCTCGAACACAACAAGGAGAGAAGGAGTATCCAAAACTATTCATGGAAGAACTATATGAAGAAGAATGGATAGATATTGGATACTATTTGAGCACGCTATCAAGGCAACTAGGATGGAATGATATTTATTTCAAGCAAATTAGGTGGAAAGCCTACAACCATCTTTTATAAGGTGGATACTTGTGGAAGCGATATAACAGAAACAGAGGTATACCGCAAAGAATAATTTGCAAGAAAAAAATGTAAGAGTAATTGATTCAAGATTTCCATGATAGCTTGTGGGCTGATCATAGAGATATTTATACTATCTTTAATAAGCTTAAAGAAAAATATTGGTGGTATAATATGTATAGAGATGTAGTAAAGTTTGTGGAATCATATCAAACTTATCAAATATATTCAGAGATTTGACACAAAGACAGATTGCATCCTACATATCCTCTAGCAATATATTATAAATGGATGGTGGATTTAATTACTATGCCTATAGAAAATGCGATACTTGATTTTGGCACAAGAAGATTTATCCAACTAGGTGGAGGCAAGAGCTCTACAAATAAAATCTGCTATAGGAATTTGTAGATTTTTACTAGAGGATGTGATTTGTAGATATAGATGTATTAGAAAGATTAATGCTGATTGTGTGGAATTAGATAAACATGAGGCAAAGAATTTTTTTGAAAGATGTGGAATCAAGCTTCCACTTACAACAGCGTATAATCTGGAAGGTAATGCCAAAAGTAAGCGAGGTCATCCTCTGATAGTAAAAGCCATTGTTAAAGCATGTAAAGGAAGGATAAAAGAATGGCCAAGATTATTACCATTTGTTCTATGTGTTGATCGTACTACTCACAATTTAATAATTGGATATATGCCCATGGAATCAATACAAAAATAAAAGCCTATTATGCTAATTGAAGAGCAAATATATACTTGGAATATTTTACCTTGGCAAGAAAATGTGTTTAGAGAAGAACTTCTTACACTTCGAATTTGTTAATTAGAGAGAAGACCTGAAGATATAGAAAAAGCAGTTGTTAAACTAAGGGAGGGAAAAATTAAAAATAAAGATAGATTTGATAAGCAACATCGATTAAGGTCAAAAGAAATTCAAAAAGGTGATTGGATTTTGGTATATGATAGCAGCTTGGATAACCAACATAGTACTCTTAGAAAATTTTCTAAATGCTGATTTGGACCTTATGTGGTTGTAAATGTTTTGAATAATGCCACATATATATTAAAGGAGCTAGATGGAAAACACCTTAAAATTCCAATTACAAGAAAATGCATAAAATTCTTCAAACAACGGGATGAAGACATAACACATGAAGATATAAGAGAAGAGATTGACTTCTTAACAGATGAAGAAGAAGAACAAGATTTTAAAGAGAATATTGCTGGAGTAAGAATATAATGCCAACCACAACTTCAATTCTTTTTGGTGCACAACGAATGATGCATAGGTTTGGAAGGGATAGATGTCGTATTGTGGTTCAGCTACCATGTGAAAAAAATTTACATATATATTTAATGTATAATTTATTATGCAATTAAATGAAAGCTATAACAATGGATTTCATTGATTACAAAAATGTAATTAGATTATTAGTTTAAAAGGAATCTATTTAATAGGGCTATTAGTGAGGTTTATACAATCTTTTTTTTTTTTTGATAGTGATTTTGAGGTTGATTTATATTGACAATAATTTATATATATCTTAAGTCACCTTTGTTAGACATTGGTGACCCTTAAAATCTTAGTTTATTTCTTTTATTTAGTGCTTAAAGCACAAAGTATGTAAATCTTATAAGAAGAAGGGTTAGAAAAGGGTTTTTAGTGTAAAAAGGGTAGTTTGGCCATCCATGTAGATAGATAAAGGTAGATGATAGAAATCTCTATTCTAATTGGCCAAAAATCATACCCAATGGACTTCAAGGAGGCTGCCCGAGGGTTTATTAGGGATTAAGGTTTGTTTTCCAAGGGGAGTCGAATATCAAAGGCTAGGGTCAAAAAGTTTAGATTTTTGGATATAATTTAGGTGTAAATTTTGTGTGATTTGTACTTTTTATGAAGAAGTTATAGGCGCTCAAAATTAAGGTGTTGATTTTGGATCTACTATCACTCTTTTGGATATAACTTGTACACACAAAGAGCGATCAAGGATCCGTGATTAGGATTAAAAAGGACACTTTTTTGGCTATATTTTTTACATTGTCGTGGCAAAAGTCCACTTTGGATAGATACAAGGTCCCTCTTTACAATCAAGTTGGATCCAATATGCACAAACCTTCTTAATTTTCTCTTTTTGTAGTTATAAAACCATGTGTGCAATAAATCAATAAATTGGAAGCTTGAAAATTTATAAATCTAGATCCAGTCATTTAAATAAGTTCAAACTTTGGAAATACAATATTTACTTCTTTAGTCATCTTTACAAAAATTCTCAATTATGAATTCATTACCGATCACCTGATATCATCAAAATATTAGCAAGTAATTTTAAAAGTCTAAACCAAACTAGAAATTTGAAAATTCATATTTTTAGATCCAGCCATTTAAATAAGTTCAATATTTGGGAATGCAAATATCATACCTTTGATCATTGATATAAAATTTTTGAGCTATGAATTCATTAGCAATTGTCAGATATCACCAAAATATTAGCAGGTGATTTTAAACGTCAAAAATCAAATTGGAAACTTAAAAATTTATATTTTAAGATCCAACTATTCAAAGAAGTTTTTAAAATTTGGTGAAACATAATTCATATCTTTGATCATTGTCACAAAATATTTGAGCCGTAAATCCATTACCGATCGTCAGATATCACCAAAACATTAGCAAGTGATTTTAAAAGCCAAAACCAAATTGGAAACTTGAAAATTTATATTTTGAGATCCAACCATTCAAATAAGCTCAAAATTTGAAAGCATAAAACTTGCATCTTTAATCATTATCACACAAAATTTCTGCTTCAAATTCATTGCCAAACGACTGGTATCACCAAATCCATGGCAGGTGCTTTTGAAAGTCAAATCCAAACTAGAAACTTGAAAATTCATATTTTGAGATCTAGCCATTTAAATTAGCTTAAAATTTGGAAGCATAAAACTTACATCTTTGATCTTCATTACACAAAATTTCCAATCCAAATTCATTGCTTATCAATTGGTATCATCAAATCCTTATTAGGTACTTTCAAAAGTCAAAACCCTAGATGCACGAGAGCAAAATTTGGCCAAAGAAAAAATAAGAATTTCTAGGTATATTAAAAATTTAGCCAAAAAAAAAGTAAAAAAGTAAAAAAAAAATTTCAAAATTATATAAAAACTTAGATTGATAAGAAGAAAGAAAGAACGTAATAAAATTTTAAAAAAAAGAAGGTTAAGCAAGGTTTCTATACATGGATGTATTTACTTCATGACAACGTATGGCTTAATAAAATTTAAGCTGGGATGAAGGAGATATTAGGAGTTGAAGACAGTGCTTATAAGTTAAAGGTAGTAAGTAACCTGCTTACATAATAGTTAAATTTTGAGCTGTATTTTAGGTAATTTGATAGATTTTTGGCTCAAAAATTTCAAGAATGTATATGTTTATGTCATAAGACTATGTGCAAAATTTTTGTGGCATTGAAATTTTGGATTTGTGAATTATAAGGAAAATAGTGCTTGGGTGTCTCTGAGTTAGGGTGTTAAGCACCTATTAGGCATTTTGAAATATCGGACGATTGAAAATGAATTTATAGTTGATTTTTCTTGTGATGAAACTTAAAAAGATTATATACACTTTAAAGTAAAATTTATAGAAATTGAATAATTGGATCAAGAGTTATTAAACTCTAAAGTTTAGCAAGAAATAAGTCCTTCCGGTGAACAAAGTTTTGAAAGATTTTTGTAGAAATTTTTGTAGAAATACAAGAGATTTTATATATATAAATTTTTTTTAATAAGATTTTTATATTATTTGTTCTTTTTATTAAAGACAAATCACTTATTGGATTATTGCCATCAAATTTCAAATAAACTCTTCACATCTAGGTATCCAATGTATTCTCAGTTAGAATTTCACGCCATACGACAACATATAAGTATCAAATACTTCATTTGCCCAAATTCCATAGGCATTGCCACTAAATCTATTATCCACTTATAATGTAGTACTAGAAGATAAATTAGATATAAGTCATCTCAATATCAAATGTTAGAATAAAATTGATAAATTTTATATGATCCTATAAAATTAGATATATCTTTATACATACCTTTCTACTAATACTTCTCTTTAAATTTAATAAAAGTTGACCAAATTCTTCTATGCCTTGTTTACAAACTTTCTTAGAATTCTTTAATAATCTTTTGTTGAGCTTCTAAACCACATATTATCCATTGTAGTACTTCTTCTCTTCTCTTTAGATACTTCTATAAATATCTATCATATAAAAAATATCCATAGATTTTTTTACAGATTTTCTTAAATTTTTTAATTCTCCAATCTTCTTAACACATTAATATATTTAGATACTTTTTAACATCCTTCCATTCACCTTCATATAAATTTTTTTTTAAATATTCTAATAGTGTATTTAAACATATATCTTTTTTTTTTTTGATAATGCATTAGTATAAAAAAATTTGCCTATATCATCTTTCAAATCAATTACATTTTTTCATCATAATACTTTACTTTTGATAACACATTTGTAATTGAATTATCTCTCTTTGCATTGTGTTTAAATTTTGGATTTATAAATTTGATATATACTATCTATCTTAACATAGCAATATCAAAAGTTGAACAATTTATAATCATATCCAATAAAAGTAAAAAATCTATTTATATAACTATTGATATACAAGTCAAATATTTTTTTATTTTTTATAGCTATTATTACATCTTATAATTATCCTTTAATTTTTTTATATATCATTTGTTTAATATTCAAAACCTTTGCTCCTACATATCTATTCTCTTATTCATTATCTTGTCCAACTGCCTAACCTATTCTAATCAGATTTGTATCAACTGTTAATATCACTAGCCTTCCACATTCATAATTCACTTTCTTCAAATTTAGAAAAAAAGAAAGAAATTCCTTCAATTTTTTTATAGATCTTTTTTGTTCTTCTTTCTTTTGAAATTTTTTATTCTTTTTTAATAAATTATACAATGGATCTATTACATGTGCAAAATGAGGTATCCATATATGATAGAAAATATATGGTTTTAAAAATCTTCTAATTTTTATTGTATTTGTATATTTTTTTATTTTTTTAATATTATTAATTTTTTCAATATTTGGCTTACATCCATATAATCCACATATGTATCTAATAATAAGTATCGTATTTATTGTGAATATAGATTTAGTACTTGACAAGGTCAAATATACCTTTTTCAACTATGATAAAATCTTTTCACAATCTATGATACAATTTGCAACAAAACTTCTACAACCCTTTTCATCTAATGTCTCATCTTTTTTATCTTCTGTACACCTTTTTTATCTTCTGTACATCTTTTTATTAGAACATCATTTAAGAATGGCATAATCTTTTCTGCTATAAATTTTTTCAACACTTTGTTTATTCCATTCATTATATGAGCTATTGAATTAGTAGTCCCTTGAAGCGATGTATACATTCTTATTAAATCCAATGAAATCTTCATAATAGTTAAATCTCTATTTTGTAATGTCAATTGAAATTGATCATATTGTGAATAAAGATCACCTATTGAATAGATTTCTCTTTCAACAAAAATTTCTACAAATTCATCTATAATTGGACTTGAATCCATATTTTTAATGGTTATTTTATTCACAAGTTCCATGACTTATATAAATCTCATTGTTCCATATTTCTTTGATATTATAAACCATTAATTTGAATAAAGTGCTATAAATAGTTTTAAAATCCTTATTTTAATCTTTTATTGAATAAATTTATTAATTTAGATAAATATGCTCTTGATATTGGAATTGGTCGCAAATTCCATGGTTCATGAGGAATAGTAAAAATAACCATAGGTATGACAATACTTGGATCAATACATCCAATTTTATGTATTTTAAATGCAAAAGCTTTTCCATATTGTAAAAGCATCTTTTTAAAATATTTTTTTTCTCATTTTGTCAAAAATCCATCACATCCAATTTTTAATCCATCTAATGTAGCATCCATAAATTTATGCTCTATCTTCCTAGGATCCATTAAATTTGGTTGTATAGATGCTCCTTTTATCTTTTCTTTATAATTTGATGGTAATGGTAAAACCATTGATTTATCTTTTTTTTTCTACTAATTTATATTTGATTTTGACATATATCTCTTGGCGACTTAAATTTTCTATAAATCTTTAAATTTTATTATAATATTCTTTGAAATACACATTAATAATTTAATTCTCTCTTTATAATCTATTATAATAAATAATTTATTTTTTCAATAATATCTGCAAATCCTACTTCTTCAAATGCTCTTAAAATAAATTTATTCTCAATTAATTCTTCATTTTCTTTTAAGATTTGTTCCATATTTTTAATATAATGTTTGTCCATCTTATTTATCTTGTCAATAGTCTTAAATGATAACATATAATCTTGTTTCAATCCAATAAGTCCAATAAATAATATCTTCTCTTTTAAACTAAGCAGGAGCATTTTTTTTTCTAATCCATTGCAATTCCATTTTATAATGGTATGTAATAAAAATCCTCAAGGTCTTCAAAATTCTCATTTGATAATGGAAGCTCTTACAAAGTCATTATCTATCCAAATCACTCAAAACCAATGCTTTAAGAAACCATCTAAAGTTTTCTCTCAAATCTTATTCTTTGATTTGCCAAAGAATTCTCTATCTCCCATAAGCATGTGATTTTGTGCCTCAAGGTCTGATTTTGATCCAAGTTCAAAACTATTCTCCTCTAGGTATCAATGCTTGGAATTTTGATATAAATTTTGCTAAAACCTATTTTTAATTCCTTTCTAAAGATGTCTATATTATTATTATTTTAATTTATTTTATTTTGACTTATTTATAGCCATACAAAGTAAATAGAAGCTTCTTTTATAAAAAGGTAGCATTAGCATTTTTTAATTTTTATTATCTCTTTTTCTATTATTTACATTTTTAAAATAATTTATTAAAATCTTTTTATTTGAGTTCTTTTATAATATAACCATTCCTTTTCTCTTTCACCTAATAGTCATATTACTACACGACAATGCATTTTTCCAATTTGACGTATAGCTCAATATCTTGTAATCTTTATAAGATAAAATAGATATATCTTTTATGCTTTTTTAAAGTCTTAAAATAAATTAATTTCTTGTCTAAATAGCATATAAAAAAGTCATTAAGAAATTCATAAAATATATTATTCAAATATTGGAAAATGGCTGTTGCATTTGTAAGTCAAAAGGTATGACATTGTACTCAAAGTATCTATATCTTATATAAAAAGTAGTCTTCTATTTGTTCTCTTCTTTGATATGTGTTAGATTATAAGCTCCGCATAGATCTATTTTAATATAGATCTTAACTTAAACTTAACTCAAAATTTATACACCTTTCAATAACTAAGTTAGAACCAAGTAAAAATATTTTGAAGAAGATCCAACTCACCAAATCAAAGATAAATCCAAAACTTTGATTGGATGTACATTGGCCTCTTTCTTCAATCTTAATGCCAATCTTCCAATGTCAATATCTCCTTCTTGCACCATTCAATTGCTTTCAAACTTTACAAATATGTAGAAAATCAAATGTACTATTTACATGTATAATTTGTACTTCAATCCAACTAGTAGATTACTATACATCTTCAAAATCTAATTTTTAAGATCTTGATCCACTTAAATTTCAAAAAACTTCAATCTAATTGTTTGATCAATCTCAAATCTATAACATGCACTCAATACAACTACAATTAAAAATTTTAAAAATTTCAGTCTTAAATCTACTACCAATCTTACAAAATTTTCAAAAATATACTCTTTTTTATTTCACAAAACCAAAAATCACCTTAAACAATCTTGACTTTGCAAAGCTCTTACAAAGTCAATATTTATCCAAATCACTTATAATCAAATTTTAGAAAAATCTTCTAAAGTTGACTTTCAAATCTTATTCTTTGATTTGCAAAAAAACCTCAGAAACAATATTAGACTTTAGATTTATGCCTCAAGGTTTGTTTTGATCTTGGTTTATAATTGGTCCTTTTTGGGTATTAATTCTTATTTTTTTTGAGATAATTTTCAATAAAATCTACTTTTTAATCCCTTTTAAAGATGTCTATATTATTTATTTTTCTAATCTACTTTATTTTGTCTTATTTAAGGCCATACAAAGTATATAGAATCCCATTTTATTAAATGGTATTATTAATATTAAAAGATTTTATTACCTTCTTATCTTTTATTTATATTTTTTTATTATATCTTTTTAATTAGTCTCTTCTATAATAGAATCCATATTTTTATCTTTCACCATATAGTCATATTACAACATAACACTGTATTATAATGAAATAGCAGATTATCTCTCTTTTTGGATGTATTATAGTTCTTTAGAGGTTGCAAATTATCCTCCTATAGACCAATGTTATGTGGCATGATTTTTAATCTAAGAATACACTAGATACTTGGCTTTAGAGGATTTACTTGTAACTTATTAGCAAGACTCCAATAAATGATCTATCCTTAATAAGAAAGAAAAATAATACGATAATATAATTAAAAAAAAAAATTATATTAATAAAAACCTCTTATATTTAAGTAAATTTGTATATAAAATTTTTCTTTGGTATGTAGAAATTTTTTTACACCTCTTTCTATCTAAAATCATAATTAAATTTTTTTTGATAAATTAGATTTTCAATAATTTTAAAAAAAATCCATAATCTCCTTTCAAATCTTTATTTTTATATCAAAATTTATTATAATTCTATATATCTATTTTTTCACCTCTATAAACTCTTGGCTTCTAAAAAAATCCCTTTAATTTGTACAAAATATTCAAATTATAACAAAATCCTTCAATATCTCATTCACCTATAAAAGATTGACTTCTTTCTAAATTTTATAGTCCAATAACCATTCATCTAGCTATTCAATTTTTGCCAAATTTTTCCAAAGTATAACTTAAATCTATACCTTTACTATAAAAAAATTCAACTATAGATTCACTTTTGATCATCTAATATTTCAAAAATCTTAGTAAGTATTTAAAACCTTAATTTATAGATATCTGAGCACTATTTTCTTTATATCTCAAAAATCCAAAATTTTAATACTATAAAATTTTTATATATAGTTTTATAATATAAAAATATATAATTCTAAAATTTTGAGTTAAAATCTTATTAAATTACTTAACGTATAATTCAAAATACAACCACTAATTAAACAAGTCACTTAATGTTCTTACATTGCAAGCACTTATTTCAACTTCTAATATTTTTTTTATTCTATCTTAGAATTTATTGAGTTGTACATATAAAGTGTAGCTAAAAAAAACTTTTTCTAATTCTAATCACTAATCTTTTATTGCTTTTTATATGCATGAATTATATTCCAAAGAGTGACAGTAGGTACAAATTCAACATAGTAACTTTGAGTGTCTATATTTCCTTCATAAAAACTCCAAATCACTCAATTTTTGTACCAAAATCATAGCCAAAAATCAAAATTTACTAGCCCTAATCTTTGATGTTCAAAAGCCTTCAAAAGAAAAATCCTAGTCCCTAATAATGACTCAAGTAGCCTCCTTGAAGCATATTAGGTATGATTTTTGACTAATAAGAATAAAGGTTTCTATCATCCATCTCCATTCATCCACATAGATGGTCTAACTATTCTTTTTGATACTAAAAATCTCTTTTTAATTCTTTTTTTTTAATAAGATTTATATAATATGTATTCTAAATACTATATAAAAGAGATAAATAAGATTTTAAGAATCACCAATATCTAACAAAGGTAATTTAAAAAATCTATAAAAATTATTATCAATATAAAATCAACCTCAAAAGTCACTATAAAAAAAAAAAATAATATTGTATAAATCTCAATAATAGCTTTTTTAAGCAAATTTTTTTTAAATTAATAATCTAATCACATTTTATAATGAATAAAAATCTATTGATATGGCTCTCATTTAATTATATAATAAATTATATATTAAATATATATATACAATTTTTTTATATGATAGCTAAACTATAATATGACAATAATTTTAATTTGATTAATAAAAATAATAAAGAGAAATTTGGTGAAGACATTGAAAGCATAGTGTAAAGCCAAAATTAATATATGATTTATTTGGTGCATATGAAATGGACAGGTTCAAAAGAAATGGATATTGTATTATAACACAATTATAGGATAAAAGAATAAAAGAAGACAAATATTATAGAGGAGCTTAATTGAATATTTAATAATAAAATTATTTTAAAAAATATATATAAAAAATAAAGAGGTAGTGAAAATATTTAATGTTAATATTTTCTTTTTATAAAAAAAGCTTCTATCTATTTTCTAGGACCATAAATAAAACAACATAAGGTAAATTAATAAAAACAATACAATAGATATCTTTTGATTAAAGAAATGGATAGTTTTTAGCAAAACTTACTTAAAAAAATCTTAGATTGATATTCAAAGTTGGCTACTTATGAACTAAGATTAAAACCAAATCCCAAGGCACAAAACCATGTGCCTACAATAGATAGAAGGTTTTGTTATTGATTGGAGAGTAGGATTGAAAAGCAAACTTGATAGGATTTTTATAATCATTGGTTTTAAGATTTTTGAGTTTGTAATGACTTTATAAGAGCTATGCAAAATTAGGATTCTATTTGGGAGGTTTTAATTGTTGAGAAATAAAATAGATTCATATTTTAGAAAATTTTATAAATTTTATAAGAAATCTATAAGTAAAATTTTGTGAGTTTGTAAATATAATTGTGTTGAGTGTATCTTATAAATTTTAGCTTAATCGGATGATTAGATCAAAGTTTATTAGAATTTAAGTGAACTAGAGTCTCAAATAGTAGATTTTGAAGGTTAATTAGGACTTTTGAGATTTTGAGCAATCTGTCCTTAGATTAGAATGGTTTTTTTGAATTGATAGTTGACATGGTTTTTAATATTTTTGTTAAATTTTAGAACATTTGAATAGTGCAAAAAAAAAACTAATGATGTTGGAAGATTGATATCAAAGTTGGAAAAGAAGGACAATCAACATCCAAGTAGATTAAGAGCTTTTTTTTCCAATCTATAATTTCAAATTTCTTCAAATTTAATATATTTATTTTTAACTAATAAATTTAAAAAATTTAAATTTTTAAATAAAGATCAATAATTGATTTGATAATTTTTGAAATTTCAAATTTGCTATAAGATTTTATTAAGATTTTGTTAAAATTTATTGAAGATTTTTTTTTAGATTTCAATAGGATTGGTTAAGATTTGATTAGAATTTATTTAGAATATCTTTAGAATTTTGTTAAGATTGGTTAAGATTGGTTAAGATTTGATTAGAATTTATTCAAGATATTTTTAGGATTTCATTTGGATTTGATTAAAATTTGATTAAGATTTATTAAAATATTTTATTAGAATTTACTTTAAAAAAATTTAAAATTTAATTAGATTTTATTTTTAAAAAATTTAAGATGGTTAGAATTTAGTTAGGATTTTTTTATGATTTCTTCATAATATCTTTAATATTTGTTTAATATTTCTTTATAATTTCATTAGGATTATTAAAGATTCAATTGAGATTTATTTAGGATTTTATTAGAATTATTAGGCTCTTAGTTAATTAAAAAATATAAATTTATCATCCACAATGAAGTGCCTAGTGTATTTTCAAACAAGATAATATATAATATGACAATGTGATTATTATATTTGTTGCTTTATTTGTAGTCATAAACTTTAGGCCAAAAAGATGTTGGCAAATCACAAATAATTCTTTCTTATTTGTATTCTCCTATTTTTCTAACTCTACCAAATCTATAAACAACTCAATATTAAGGACAAGAACATGAATTATAAAGGAACAAAATACTTTCTTGCGTTATTCAAAATCACTCAAAGATGGAATATTATTAAAACTAGAATGGCTATTGCCAAAGACAAGAAGACTAGAGACTCTTGAAACAAGACTAGGAACAAGACAAGTATTGATAAGAATGAAGAAGGCTTCACTCTTGTCTCTATATATACTATCTATCTAAGAGCTACATAGCAATATTTTATGGGACCGTTGTCATATCATATGAAATCTTGCTTGAGAATATACTAGGCACTTAGATGTGGAAGATAAAAGGGAAATAATAACAATAAGTCCTAATACCTCTAATAGAATTATGTAAAATTTACAATTAAAGACCAATAAGTATGCTTAATTATTATAAAGTTTAATTAGATTTTTAATTAATTATAAAAGAATATAAAAAAAACCTAAAGAACTTTTAAAAAAATAATAAAAAAATCTTAAAGAAATATTAATATAAATCCAAAATAAATATTAAAATATAATTTATTTTAAAATATTAAAAAATAAAAATTATAATCAAATTCTAATCAAATCCTAATTAAATCCTAAAAAAATTCTAGTCAAAATATAGAAGATAAAAATTTATTTAATTTATATATTTTTAAATTATTGAAAAAGAAGGTAATTTTCATGATAATATTCTTTTATGTATAACATTATACTTTAAATAAAAATATATATGCTAATGTGATTAAAAATGGTTAGAAAGAAACTAGGCTCACTATAAGATTTTTAATATTAGACCTATCTTACCTAACAAAATATTTGAAGCATCTTACCTAACAAAATAGGTATATCTTCTGTATCTAATCCAACAATATTATCCTTTCTAATTGCTATTATAATATTGATTTTATTCTAGCCACCTATATATACAATTTAAAAGACATCTATAATCTTCATTATACTTATGGAGTCACTTATATTATTGTAGTTTAATTCTATTAAATATATGCTTAGTTGTGCACAATTTAAATAAATCAAGCTTAAGATGTGAGAAAAAATTAAATCCAACTAAAACTCACAATATAATGATTTTAGTACAAAGATTATATTTCATAATTTTATTTGTTTTATCTCTAATAAATAAATATAATTGCTCTCTTATCTCCAAGAATACAAGTGCAATTTCAGGACGTGCCACATACCAAAAGAGGGTATAACTTTCTCTACTTTCCTTTTTTAGAAAGTTGTACCCTTCTAGAAACTTCAACACGGTTCTGACATTCTTGGAGAATGATCCTGCCCCCTATTCTCCTACTCCACCACCACCTCTATTGAATAGCCTCAACAACAAGTACATGCGTCGTCAAACAGACAAGTCGTGCTTGGCATATGCTACACTGATTATCATGCTCACCATCGACCATTCAACTTCTTTCTCGGTGAGTACATTCCACCATGGCAGGACAGAAATCGATGCAGGCAGGCGTTGCTGGAAAGAGATCATGTTAATTTCTACACTAGCATTGTTAATTTCTAGCTATGGTCCTTCAGGTTATATGCCGTTGATGCAAACCCTACGGTTGTGTGTACCTCCACTTTGTCTCGCAAACTAGTGCGGAACAAGTTCGTCGAAGAACAAGATTGCGGGTATTTATGGTTGAAAGAATGTTTTATTGTCACCGGACTACACGTTCCCTTGTCAATGTGGGTGCGGGAAGGATAATACTAAAAGACAGCATCACACATCCTGTGCATTGTAGTCGAGAATAATTTATTCGAATTATGCAATCTCCCAGTGAAGGAGAATGCGAACGGGTCATGCAAACAACTTGGTCACGGGGCGGCTGTGCTGTTTGTTGCTGGTGAACATTGACCAGGCGGTGCAAAGGTTTGCAAGATAATTGCTCACATTCAGGACCAGAAACAAATGTGCAAAGCCGTCTCACCGGACTCCATCATATGATCGTCTTCACTCCATGCCCTGAGCAAGTCAATTTCGGGCGAAACGTTTTGAAATGTTTTGAAATACTCCCACGCGTGATCTTAAGACTTTGGAAAGCCCTGGCTTCCAGAATTGATATGCAATAGCAATGTTCGATAGTTGCGCAGCGGTGCAATCTCAACGTCCCTTGAGGAAAAGCCACGTTCCGTCTTATTAACTTTAAGGATATCTTTAACGAATGTGAAAAGAACAGTATGCTGTACAGATGATTCGAAACGATCATCACCTCAAGTTAGAGAACAGTCGTCGCAATCGTTGTCCGGAATGACACTCACAGTCGCAAAATTACTATTCAGAGTCGGGACTGACTCTCGGGTACCAAAGCAGAACAAGCACAAGAATCATGGAGTTCTCTTGTGCGTACTTGTGTACATGGTAGTTAGGCACATGCACGAGCCCTCTGTTCAGAAAAGTTCTAGCACGCCGATGTGGATTTTAGAACTGAAAATAAGAACCCTAGTTTTTTACGCGCCCTGTCCCATCATTGATAGTATCCGAGGCATCCTAAACAGCCTGGCTAGTACCGTTGCGGCAGCCTACAAAGAATGGCATTGCGACATCAACAGTGACCCGAGAAAACAGCATCTAAGATCCCAAATCAACAGCGCAAATAAGGAGGCACCCTATCCGATCATTTTACTGATCAGTGCCCGACTACTTTATTTCATCGCTGATGAGTTGTTGATCAGGTACATGTTAATGAACTTCCTCTTCCATTGGTCGTCTAAAGCGGATGCAAAGAATATCAAAAGGAGCGGCTAACCGGTGGCAATCTACCCTGAGGACAAAGCACGCGGGGGTCGTGTGTCAAAGCAAACTCGAAATCAACTTCAATCGAACGCTGATCTCAGCGTAAATCAACACAGAGATTTAAGCAAGTCGCGTTACTGAAGTGCATCACGAGGTGTGGGGATTGCAGACGATGGAGCCACCGACCCCGCCGTCCCTATCAACGGATCTCCTCCCCCGATGTTGGTGAAAGCATTTCGAATGTCCAGCCCTAGCAGGCATGCGATTGGGCTGGAATAGTATGCAGAAAAGCATGCATGAATGCAAAGGTATTGCGCTCCGCATATCACTCCTTTTTTCCAATTCCTAGTCTACAATCCTAGCCGAACCTGCTCGGCCTCGGGCACTAGTTACCTTGCCATGACGTGCTTCTTATCGACAAAGAAAGGACCCATGCCTCGGGAGGATCCCCTCGTGTAGGTGCAAGATACTTGTCCTTGGACTTGTCTCTTGTGAGCCTGTCAACCGTGCTTTTGGAGCGGGGTGACCTACGATGTGGTGATGTGGCAGTGAGATTTTTCGGTTGAAATGCTGGTGGTGGTAAATTGAGGGCTAGGAGGGTGAAAGCGATCCTGCACGGCTGTTTGCCTTATTTTGAGAGACGATAATTATTTGGAGCGCTTGTCAGTTGCCTTGATTCACTGCAACTCAAGGATATCAGTTTTGAGAAGGACTTTAGGGGTTGGTTCGTTTACCTAAGTCTCATGCAGTCGCGAAGGTTCGCATTGCCGCCAGCTTCTACTTGTAAGAAGCTGGCGATATTTTTCCGGAAGGTGGGGGAGTGGCAGACCCACGAAGAGCTTCGCATTGGCCTTAGAGTACCTGGTGAGAGTTACAAGTCTTGATAGCTTGGTATATGTACGACGTCTATGTTGTAGATTGCTTTGTCTGATTGTCATACTTGTCATCTAATTGAGTTGAATCGGAAGGCGTGGTGAAGACTGGGCTTGGACATGAACTTCGCTTCTCACTATTGTGACTCTACCGTTGCAACGTTGTTGTGCCTCGGTTTGGGTCGCATCAGGTGCACCGTGTAGCTGTTAATTGCTGGTTCTGCAAGTTCGACATATGGTCCTGCGAGTGATATGTGCGGGGGTTCGTGTGCGCAACCTTTTGCAAAATGGAACGGGGATGGAAGTTAAATTAGCTTCGCTTGAGGCATGGATGCCGCGAAGGTTAGCCTAGGAAGAGAGCGAGCAAGTGGGATGAGCAGGAAGTCTATGCCGAAGACATGACGAATTGGTGAATGTCGACAGCTATGTTTCCTGTGCATGACATGGGTCCTCATGGTACCGTAATAGGATCTCTGTCAAAGTCTGAGAACAGCAGTAAGGGCCGGAAATTCAATCACCACTTCAGCTTGAAAGACAGGATACGGAATAATCAGCAAGCAACCCCTGAGAAGCACCCTAAAGTGGACGCTGGCAACCAAGAGACGAGGAAGGCGGCTGCCTGGGCCGTTTTCCAGCATCATACCGTAGGAGCTATTACTCTCAATCAAGCACCTGCAATCGCCATTCGACGGCCTTCACGTTTCAAAATTGAAGCACAGATGAGGCGTGAAATTTCGCATCGGTCTGTGTCTGATACTGTGGCAGCAAGCTGGGACGCTGGTAGCACTCTTTTTGACTCTTTCGAGCTTGACTCCCTGCTGAAGACGCTGGACGATGCTGTGAATCCGGCAGCGGCATCGCAGCAGGACACCGGGAGTGATGCAGCAGTTGAATCCGGTGCGATAGTGGTCTACTCGCATAACCAGTGGCTCTCTCGTTCGCAGCCTCCTTCTCAACGCCGTGGCAACACCTTAACTCGGCAGCGAAGCTTGATGAGTCTGAGAGACATTCAAGATATCGGTCGTCTTGACACAGTGGACGAAACGCAGCCTCTAGAAACATCGCTTGATCTAGTGCCTGGAGCGCGTACGATAAGCTATAAACTTGCCGACAACGTGAATCTTGATGAGTTGCTCAAGCCAGGCCGTGGGCATGATGATGCAGACGACGATCCATTTGCCGCTTTCTCTCACACTCCGAGCCCGTTCAATGTAAGGAGAAGCGCCCGTCGATCTTTTGACACTTCGGCTCAGGGCAAGTCTGGGAAGGGAGGCTCCTTTGAATACCAACGTCGCAGCAAGTGGAAAACTCTTTTGCGTACTCTGCACCTCGACGGAGCGAATGGTTTGTTTAATCGATTCCCAGGATTCCATTCCCAAGTTTCACCCCACGATTCGCTCAAGAAGTTGGAACGCAAAGGTGATTCAAGACGTGCGAAGTCCGAACTCATAGACACTAGCCATAGCCACGAACATTACCATAGTCACAGCGAGAAGCCTCTTGAAGGAGAACAGGCTGATCCTCGCTTTCATCCTAAGAATCTGCGTGTCTCGACACATGTTAATCCACCTTCTTCTGAGAAGAATGGGCATCGTCGCAACAACAATGACTCTAGTTTCTGGAAATTTGGATTTAAAGCGGTCTTTTCTCGGCCATTTTCTCGTCAAGGTCACATGTCTAGAGAGGAGTCGGATATGGAGGAAATAACCAAGGTTCATCAGCATCAGGGGCACAACAATGCCGATTTGCAGTTGGCGTGGACCTCCCTGACTGCCAGGCTTCATCAAGAACACCATCTCCAGTACGATCGTCAGTCTGGTCACCGCAAAGACGGAAAGGGAAAGAATTGCAGTGGTGAGCCGTCTGCTGGTACTGTGCTCGAGGCGGTGACGCATCATGAGCACCATCATCACCACCATCACCACCACCACCATGTGCCAACTGAAGACGAGGATTACGAATTGCCCTTACCAGCGATAACCAGGCGAATCTCCAGGGCGTCTTTCGATGAGAAGGTTCGTAGATTTTCCATTGAGGATGGCTGCGTACAATCTCCTCGCAACTCTTACGAGCAGAAAAGCACAACTGAGAATCGGCGGATTCGGACGCAATTGGCATCATGGGAAGTGTAGTCAAGCATGGTTTGAGGCTCACATGTACATTGAAACGCTAAAATACACGTCTGCCGCAAGGCGTAAGACGAGTATAGACTGTATGATATTACACGGTTGCAATTTTGAAAAAAAAATTGTCTTGCCCTGGATCCTTGCGGCAGTTTGCGATTCTCACAAGCGACGCTGACCTCGTGAAAGCCCGAGGGACGTCAAGATTGGTGTGTAAGATATTACAACTACGACCTCCTGGAGATGGTCAATAGAACCATAGCATGAACAAGGGATCCACGCAAGGCTTTTTTTTTTTTTTTTTTTTTTTTTTGTGTTGTTGTCAGGGGATTCGCGGGCTTACATTCTAGAATGTAGGCAGAATCGTTTGGAAGATGAAAGGGGGCAGAAACTCGGCAAGGTTCGAAATGGTAATGACAGCACCATTACACTCTTGTTCCTCACAATGACGATGACTTAGCAACTTCAAGAGATTATCCAGTTTACCCTGTGGAGAGTGAGTTTGTGCTTTGTTTCTGTGGGATGGAATATAAGTTTTAGGAGAGGCACCTAATGTTAAAGATTCTGCTAGTTAACTTCGACTCATTATTCAAGCAGTATGTATGCCTAGGGTTTCGTGAATGTGACTGAAATGAAGGCATGCAAGCATGAAAAACACAACCTGAACGGATGCGGAGTCTCTGTTTCTGACACTGCCGTGAATGGCATTCATAGCGGAACTCATTCAAACAAACTCGGGGTTGTCACATACGCCTACCCACATGCTTCCCTGGATAATCGACAGAGCTTATTTCCGTGTTGGTTGTGCATCGTGGATCACATTCTCATTAGACATGTGAATGTTGTTGCCCGCCTTGCAGTCGATCCTTGCGAGGAAAAGAAAGTTGGCAAGTGAAAATTTGGCGATGGTGAACCGAAGCTGCTGATTGCAGGCGTCGGCTCTTCGAAGCTTCCGTGAGAGGCGATAGCCTGCACTTGATTTATGCCCTCTCTACACCAATGATCCCCCACGACAAAGGACATAACATAAAATATACCTTATTATTCTTAATTTTATATATATATATATATATATATATATACATATATATGTTGTTTAAATTATATTTGGAATTTAAGATGTCAAAAGAAACAATTAAATTCTTCTATCAAAAGATTTGCTTAATAAAATTTAAAATCTTCGAAAATTTAGGAAAAAAAATTTTAAATTAAAAAAACAAAGATGATACAACTTTTCTAAAAACCACAAGACTTATAATCTAAGTAACTAAATTGTAGGATACCTTTGTAGTGGCTTCCTAAATATAAGAAATTTCTAGAAGAAATGGTTGTAGCTAAATGGAGCATTTAAGGAGATCTATGGATCTAATTTGCAATTTAGAAGTTTCTTTGATATTTTTTAAAGGAGACATAATCTATCTAACATATTTTTGCTTACTTCTATTTAATTATAAATTTTTTGAGTAAAATAGGTATTTATAATAATTTGCATCAAGTTTTTTATTTTAAATTATAAATCCATTTTTATATATATAATTAAAAAGTTAGATTCTTTCAAAAAATCTTCTTTAGAAAAAATCTTTAATTGCTTGTATACATCTAATTGATTGTTTTGTATAACATTATATTTAAAAAGAAATAGCAAAGTAATTAGACAATTAAACCAAAATATGTAATTGTGATTTACTCTAAAATTCTAAAAGAATTTGAATTTTTTTTGCTTGCTTTTAATAAAATATCATAGATTAATAATAAAAAAAGATAAAAATATTTCTTTTGTAAGTATTTTTTAAAATGATAGACATAAAAATTATAAAATAATTATTATTTTAAATTTTTTATTATAAATCCTAAATTCTTTTTTAATTAATTTGTGTTAGTAAAAATATTACCATTTTAAATTGATTCATGACACTAAAACAATTTAAGAACCTATATATGTGAAAATTAGATATAATTTAGATGAAACCTAAATCACTATTACAAATATGGCATTAATCTATTAAAAAAATAAAAATTGAAGGTCCTTAGAAGAAATATACCATTTGGAAAAAAGATGACTATATATGTATACACACATATAATTTTATTTCTTTGAAAAATATTTTTTGTATTATTTAAAATATTATATATAATATTTGGAATAGAAGAATTTAATTTACTTACATGCAATGAATAAGAAACAGCTTCTAATAAAGAATTTAATTTATTGAAATAATGTGGCACTTATAAAATTATGAACTATCACAGGATAAAAATAATATTGGTTAAAATTAAGTCTTTTGTAAAAAATTAAAAGATAATAAAATAATATTATTTTTAAATAAAATAAGTTATAAGAAATTATTTTTAAGTTTTAAAACTCTACTATTATATAATTTTTGTACTTGTAGCATATTGTTTATTTTGTATAAGAACTAATTTAAAATAAACGTTGATAAGAAATTAAACATAAAATCTTATTAATCAAAATAAAAAATAAAAATTTATACTCAAATAATGATACAAGTTTATAGCTTATACATTATATTTACAAAGTTTTAAGAAATTATCCAAGTAGAAGATAAATATAAGTAGTTAAGCTTTTAAATTGTTGTATCATAGTTTAACAAAAAACAAACCAAAGTTACACTCTTATTTTGGACAAATTCATTGTTGCAAAATTCTTGTTCTTTAAATTATTTCATAATTGAAGGTTATATAATTTTTTTAATTTTTTTTATATAAAGAATAAATTATTCATAGAAAGTGTAAAAAATCTATTATATCATAGTTGTACCAAACAATGGTACATCTAACATTATATTATAAAGTATTATGCAGAAGAAAAAAAAAATGTATATATATATATATATATATATCAAATTTAAATATTGTGTAAGTAAAATAATAACAATAAATATTTTTATAGAAGCTTTCTAAATACTAAATTTATTGGTTGTATAAATATATTAAATTTTGCTCAAAAATCTAAAATATAATATTTTAAATTTATGAAATGAATATTAAGTGATATATTTTGTTTGTAATGCATATGGGATTTATTCTATAATGTTTGGCTATGGCACAAAAATCTTACAACCATGTTGCAAGTTGGTCTCAGAAAGCTTAATAAGTTTCCCTCTAATTCAAACAATGGTAAATAGTTTAGAGATTTTTTTAGCAACTTGGACAATTTTAAGATTTTTTTTTTAATTATATGTCAAAAAGATTCAATTAAAAAGATATTATAAATATACTTGAAAATTTTAAAAAAATTTATTGCTACAAATTTTAATATGAGAATTTTAATCTCAAACCAATCTTAATTTATTATTTTTATTATATCAGAGTAAAAATGGATAATGGCTCTAAATACCAAATACGTGTATTTCATAAATTCAAATCTTTTTAATACATTTTCAGCACCAATATTGGTATGCTCCTTGCATATCCTTGTTAACAAATTGCTTTGTCAACAAAGATTGTTAATAAGTACTTCTTTGCTTCAACACTATTCTTGTCGATTGGATTGGCAGGCTTGATATGCTATCATTTTTGAGTCCTATAATCATCTCTTATCATTGTTGCTTTTGATGTAATGATCTCAGAAGCATTTCTTTTATAACCTACTCGAGTTCTTTTTTCTAAGATTCCTAAAATCAACAGTCACTCTATGTCGTATGATTCAACGTCACTTACTACAACTGTAAGCTGTGTATGGAAAGAAATGTATTTGTACTCTGTACAAAATGTGAAGCGTTCGTTCATTCATTCATTCATGAACAGTGTTCTCCCCACAAGTTTCTGCAAGTTAGCATCTGAAATCAGCGTTCAGTTGCAAGCAGGCCCACCGGAAATTCTGAACTCTGCAACAGTCTGAGAGCACAGTTTACACCCAGTGGAGAAGAAGAAGAGCTGATCTGCACAAACGGGACTGATTCTCGTTTTTCTTAGTAGAAGTAAATTATGACAAAACTCGCATTTGCACAAGGAAAAAACCGAAACCAAGTTTTGTTGCTATTTTGCAGTGTCAATGGTGGAATAGGGACCCCCTCTGGCCGGAGGAGATCGGTGGCAGTTCTCCCGACGCAGTAGAGAAGCCCTCGTTTCTTTCTATTATAGGCAGTGCTTATGGTAAGAGCCATCTGGTGCAAACCACAAGCGTAAATGGAAACTACTTTTAATAAGAATTGAAATCACTTGAGGATCGGGTGAACTTTTACCTCAGCTTCGCGTGGAACCCAGATGACAGAACTCAATAAACTGCCATATGTCAGTCTAAATGTAGTATTATCAGATTTTCTGTGCTTTATTTTACTAAACCATGTTAATTTAAAGAAACAGGAACAGATGAGTTTGGTTAAGAGGAGTAAGTATGACAAGTGGCGAGGTGCCGGCAGTCTCGAGCTTCAACCGTTTCTAGTTCCTGTCTCTCGTAGCTCACGTTCCACCTGATTGATTGATAAGCGGTTAACGATTCGTGCTGGTCTTGTTAGGCGAACTGCGATTCTGGAAGTTGAAGTGATTGTTACACGACTCGGAAGTCTGCTCTCGTTTGTGTCAATTTTCTTCTACACTCGACGTTGCAGTTTCTACCGAATTGTGATCGGCGCATCTTCTGGGTTAGTAAAAAATATGACTTTTTTTTATTGGGTTGCGTTTGCTTGATATCTCTGGAGTCGGGATTTATTCATCGTGGTGGCTGTGCGCCCAGATTAATGAGCAATGCATGGATAGCTTTTGCAACACAATACATGTCGTTGTGATGTGTTCAACACTTTCCGTTTTGTCTTCCGTCCAATCCTGACAGGCGATCGCTTTCAAAAACTCTTGTTCCGTTCATCATGCGAGAATCTGGAGGGAAGCAGTTCTGAATGATAGTTCGGGCAAAACGCAGTGCCCTCTGTTTTTGTTTCTTGCTTAGTTACACCCTTTTGTTTAACACTTCTGTGCAGGTATCGCTGCGGACACAAGTAAAGAGAATCAGTCATGGCGGCGGAAGTAGCTAACCCTGAGGACGGAAACCTACAGCGATCGATTGCAGAGGAGCCAATAAATTCAGATGAGTCATCGGATGCTCCAACGTCAAAACTCCAGTCACCATCCCCGGAGTCAGAAGTGCATGACGAAAACAACCGTAACACCACTGCATCTCAAGGAACCGAAACCCCAAACGACGAAGAATGCAACGAAACGGAATCACAGGTATCAGACCCAAACATCACACCACGTCGGCACGAGAAAGCCAGGGCCTTTCATAAGGCTCGTCAAGAGAGGGTGGAAGCGGAAACCGACGCTTTCCTCCAATCCGAAATCCGCAAGCTAAATGCGCGAGCACATACAGCTCAGGTTTCCTGCTTTCGCTTCTTCACTTTCCTCTCCAAGTCTAAATCCATTTTATGAAAGAGAGACGGCGAGTTGTAGAGTCTCATCCTGCAAATTTTCCGCAATTGGTAGACTGCGGTAGTATAGACATCAAGGTCCGGATGTCTAATATACTGGTCACTTATCATTTCTGAAGTGGTTCCGTGCGTTGTGGAACAACGCAGGAACTGGCAGAGAAAAAAAGAATGCACGAAGAAGCCAAAGCTTTGGAACTGAAAAAGCTCGAAGAGCTTCGCGCCGACCAGCTTCAGAGGAATGGAGAGGTTTGTTTGACACTGCACACATCGATTGGGTTGTTGTTGCTAGATATTGTGAAACAATTTAGGTAAAAACGATAGTTTGGGAGAGTTGTCCAGATCATGGAATCTCATTTTTTTTTTTTCCTTTCCTTTGCAGGTGAAGGCGGACAATATAGTGGAACATGCCAAGCTGGAGGCTGCCAAATTAAAAGCCTATGCCCATGAACAGACGGAAAGAGCTATTGCTGATTCTACTGCCACTGCAGAGAGGGTAAATATATCTTGATGATGAGCTCCACTGCTGGCCAATTTCACAAAGTTTGTTGAATCCCATATTTTTTATTTTTTTATTTTTTATCATGTGGTTCTGAAGAATTGATGGTTTGTGAATGGGTGTAGGTGAAGGCTGCTGAAGAGCAAGCAAGGAGAAATGGCATTGCTGAGCTTGTGGATGCAGTGGAACAAATGAGGGCTGTTGGAGAGCTCCCAACTCACAATAAGAAAAGTTTAATTACATGTTTAAAAGAAAAGATTGTTCATCATTGACCTTACATGGCTTTACAACCTTTAACTAAGGAACTAAGAATTATTGGTATAAATATTGTCAAAAAGATCAAATATGAGTAGTCATTTCTTGTTGGTTGAATTTAATAATTTGACTTCTTGTAAGTTTTAAAAGTTATGAATGTGTGCTTAGATTAAAGTAAATATTATTCATATGCTAATTGGATTAAAAAATGCATGTATGATAGGAGATATTAAATAGGAATTGGAAAGTAGAATTTTTTGGCGAAATAAGAGTTAATTGTTATAGCATTAGTATGGAATCTAATGGAAGATATAACTTGTTAGAAGGAAAAGAAGCAAATAGAACATAATTTATAAAAAATATTAATAGAGGTTTTTATGGTTTCACAAGATTATGTTCTTGTTTCAACTTCAAAATTAGTTATTGGTGGAACAAACTCTTAAGTGAAACTACATCTATTTTAATTGAAGATATTACTTATTTAATATAATATAAATTTCTTATTAAAAATTGTTGGTTTTTCTAAAAGCTTTTTTAATGACATCAATATTTGGTGTTGACAATTAGTATGTAAAAATATAACTTTAAATAAAGATTTTAGTCAATGATATGTTTAGAAGGCAAAAATTACTTCATTTAGTGATAAGTGGTGCATGAGAATCTCTTCAAATATAAGGCTTAAGTTCTATATATTTTATAAAGATTTATATTTGTAACATACATAAATAATTTTTAAAACACATTCATATGTATATATAGATGTAAATTATTATACAACATCTATTATAGCATTTGTTTTACGAAGCTTCTTCTTCATTTAATACTTATACAAAAATTAATTAATTAATTATTCAATTTTAAGAAAAATTAGAGCAATGTTTAAGAAATTTATATATATATATATATATATATATATATTATAAGTCAAGACAATCATCAAATGCCATTAAGCCAATTAAAAATAAGATTTATCTATCAAGATAATATAAAATAGATCTACAAAATATGTTGTAATTTTGTTTTACAACAATTAAATCTCTAGATAAAATATGATTAGAAAATTTGTACCAAATTTATAAAGAAAAAATATATTAATATTTTTTATAAAAAATTTAAAAATAAATAAAAATAAAAGATTTTGATAAACTCATTCATCATTTATATGGAGCAACAAATTTTGTAACATTATAAATAATAAATATATTTAATTAATAGACTATTTTTAGAAAATATAAAGTATTATTTATTATAATAAGTAAATAAATAAATAAAAATTCTATTATATAATAATTATATAAGAATATTGCTATAAAATTTATATATATTTTTTAATTTACTCAAAGATAAATTTATACTATGTTGTTATTTTTTAAAATCATAAACCTAAGTCAAGAACCACAAGAAGCTAAATTATTACAATGATATGTTTTTATATGTTGTATCTTTAAATTTTGGACTTTTACTACTTCAAAACAATTATTAGAAGCTTCTTTTATTTTTTGTTTAGCTATATAATTGGACAAAGAAGTTACAAATAATCCTAATCTCAAAGCCTTGTATAACTTAATCTTTTGTTTATATCTAAAACATAATAATTGTATTATTAAAAATAATAGAAGATTTTTTATTGAAAGAATGTTTGAATATACAAATATATAATAATTTTAATTTATATAAAGATAATAAATTGATTATTTATAAATTATCTTTAAACCATTATACTAATTTATAGAAGATAATAAATAAATAAAATTAGACAATCAGCAATTCATATATAGGATTGCAATAATACCATTGTAATCTTTTTTAAATTATTGGTTATTTTTTATCTTATATTTGACCATTTTTTAATTAAACATGTTAAATAGATAAAATAATAACATTAATTTTTAATATAATAGAAGATATTTGAAATAATTTATTATAATATTATAATATTTAGTAATTTTTAAAATTATGATTAGAATATAAAATAATTTATTTTAATGATAATATTAAATATTTAATTTTATAATATATTTTTATAAATTAGATGCAAGTATAAAAATTTGTTAGAAATAATATTGTATGTAATGATTTTTTATTTATTTAATAAGAAAAATTTAGAAATAATAATATTTTATTTTATTTATTTTAATTAGATTTATTTTAAATATTTAATATTTTTTATATCTTAAAAATCCTAGCAAGTACTTAAAACCCTAGTTCAGAGACACCTGAGTACTATTTCCTTCATATCTCACAAATCCAAAATCTTAATGCTGAAACATTTTTGCACATAGTCTTGTGATATAAACATATACACTCTTGAGCCAAAAATTTATTAAATTGTCTAAGATATAGTTCAAACCATAACCACTAGTTAAGCGGGGTCACTTACTACCCTTAGCTTACAAGTACTAACTTCAACTCCCAATATCTCCTTCATCCCAGCTTGGATTTCATCAAGCTGTAGATAAAAGTGTAGCAAAAAAAGCGCTCTTTCAAACCCCACTTGCCGATCTTCTATTGCTCTCTGTACATGCAAGTTATGATCAAAAGAGTGATAGTGGGTACAATTTCAACACCTTAACTTTGCCCTACATCTCCTTCATAAAAAGTCCAAATCATCCAAAATTTTCACCAAAACCATATCTAAAAATCCAAACTTGTTGATCCTAGCCTTTGATGTTTGATTCCCTCTAAAAAAACAAATCCTAATTCCTAATAAATCCTTGGGCAGCCTCCTTAAAGCCCATTGGGCATGATTTTTGGCCAATAAGAATAGAGACTTCTATCATCCATCTCCATTCATTCACATGGATGGCCTAACTACCCCCTTTCACACTAAAATCTCCTTTCTAATCCTTTTTCTTATAGGATTTATATAATATGTATTCTAAACACCAAATAAAAGAAGCAAACAAGACCTTAAGAATCACCAATGTCTAGTAAAGGTGACTTAAGGTATATAAAAGTTATTATCAATGTAAAATCAACTTCAAAAGTCACTACCAAAAAAAAAATAAGGTTGTATAAATCTCAATAATAATCTTTTTAGATAGATTCTTTCTAAACTAATAACCTAGCCATATTTTATAACCAATAAAATCTATTGTTATGGCTTTCACTTAATAATATAATAAATTATACATTAAACATATATGTACAATTTTTTCACATGGTAATCAAACCACAACAAGACAATAAGTACATTTGTTAGTCTAAAGGGCATGACATCATATTTCAAATGTCCATATCTTGTTCAAAATGTGGTCTTCCATTTGTTTCCTTTTTTTATCCATACTAAGTTATATACTCTACAAATATCTATTTTAATATATATACAAAGAATCAATTTAATACATATAATTTAAAATTATTTGTCTCTCTCTTTGAACCATTTGTCTCTCTCTTTGATCCGTACTAATCAAAGTACATATGCAAAGAACCATTCTTTGCAATCTCCAATTTATAAATGGATTGTACTTTTTTAACTAAGAAAATCCAAGAATAACAAGATTTGAAAGAATTTCAATAATATTGAATATAATTTGATTGCTATGGTCTTCAAATACCACTTCTATAGGCGTTGTTTCATAGATGATACTACCAAAGGATAAAAATTGTCCATCTATTATCTCTACATGAATAGGTTTGGATTTTTATGCTAGAGGAACTTTATGAAGCTTAGCAAATATCTCATCTATAAAATAAACAGATGCTCTCAAATCCAAGAAGGCAATCATATGAAGCTTCTAAAGGCCAAAACACAAAAGAATTATAAAATAATAAGCAAGTTGAGCAGAAAAAAAACAACCTGAATAGTTTTATAATGTTGAATTGTCCAGTCGCATGATTCCTACTATGGCTGAGTATCTTTATTTTTCTAAATGATTGCATTCTTAATTTTAATAATATCTCAATTTTATTTTTTTAAATAATTGCTAATCTTATGACCTTCCTTGCTACAATATAAGTATAAACCTTCTTCTATTTGATGCTTCTTTTTTTATATAATAAGAAGTTTAAAACGTGATGCATGAAGTTGCAAATTTTTTACTTTTGAATGTGAATTCAAAATGCTTATCAATGTAATAAGAGTGTGTCAGATTGTGTATTGTTTTACTAAAGCCTATGAATATTGATCTTCATAATGTTAGAATAATCGACTACCACATTTTATGGTTTAGCTAATGGCTTTATTGAACAATTATAGATCCGGAAGCAATAATAATAAATCCTTCATATCATCTCTTAGTCTCCAATAGAATTGGCTTATTAAGGCTTCTTTGTCCAAATTGATGTCGCACACTAGTTGTCTAAAATCAAATGCATAGACTGATGCCAAGCGTGCCTCTTGACACAATACTTGGATCTTAGTTGTTGCTTAATAAGCCTTGTCATATTATCCAAATACCTTCGCAAATACATCCATAAAAATTTTAAAGTTGCTCAAAATTGGTGATCTCTTTTCAAACAAAGAATAAACCATGATAATGCAAAACTATGATAAATAAAGTGCCAATCAATCCAATCCGTGATTCTTTTGTTGAATAAGTATCAAATTGTAGAACCGCTATCAATCAAATTTGGTTGATAAATCCTTGGAATTTTGAGCGCTCTCGTGTTGTGGTTCAGCTATTATGTAAAAAAAATTTATATATATATTTAATGTATAATTTACTACTTAGCTAAATGAAAGTCATATCAGTGGATTTTTATTGGTTATAGGATGTGATTAGGTTGCTAGTTTAAAAAAGATCTATTAAAAGGATTATTATTAAGATTTATACGACCTTATTTTCTTTTTAGTAGTCACTTTTGAAGTTAATTTTATATTGATAGTAACTTGTATATATCTTAAGTCGCCTATGTTAGACATTGGTGATCCTTAAGATCTTATTTATTTTTTTTATTTGGTGCTTAAAGCACCAAGTATGTAAATCTTATAAGAAGAAGGGTTAGAAAAGGATTTTTAGTATAAAAAGGGTAGTTTGTCCATCCATGTGGATGAATAGAGGTGGATGATAGAAATCTCTATTCTAATTGACTAAAAATCATGCCCAATAGGCTTTAAGGAGGCTGCCCGAGGGTTTATTAGGAGTTAGGGTTTTTTTTCGAGAGGAGTCGAATATCAGAGGCTAGGATTATAAGGTTTAGGTTTTTGGATCTGATTTAGGTGCAAATTTTGAGTGATTTGCACTTTTTATGAAGAAATTATAGGCGCCCAAAATTAAGGTGTTGATTTTGGACCTACTGTCACTCTTTTGGGTATAACTTGCACATACAAAGAGTAATCAAGGATCGGCGACTAGGATTGGAGAGAGCACTTTTACGGCTACACTTTTCATGTACAGCTTGATAAAATCCAAACTAGGGTGAAGGAGATATTGGGAGTTGAAGTCAATGCTTACAAACTTAAGAGCAGTAAGTGACGATCGGAAACGAATTTACGGTTGATTCTTTCTTGTGGTGAAATTTAAGAGGATTATCTACACTCTAAATTAAATTTTATAGAAACTGAATAATTGGATCAAGAGTTATTGGACTCTAAAGTTCAACAAGAAATAAGTCCTTATGGGTGGATAAAGTTTTGAAGGATTTTTGTAGAAATTTAAATCTTTTTTGTACAAACTTACTTGAATATAAGAGGGTTTATATATATATAACTTTTCTTTTGTGAGATCATTGTATTATTTTTCCCTTTTATTGAAGACAAACCACCTGTTGGATTTTGCCATCAAATTTCAAATAAACTCTCCACAACCAAGTACCCAATATATTCCCAGATAGAAGGCCACGTCATACGACAATGCGTACCATCATATTTCTAAAAAAGATTAATTCAAGATTTCTTATGTTACTAAACAAGTGGATTTTCTTGATGTAGTATATATAATATTACATTTTGAAGTGCACAAGTTAAAGGTGGATGCAGTCTAGGTTGTAATATTTTAGATATTGCATTGTTATGAAGTTTTACAACAATTCCTTCAATCTCCATAGTCCTAGTAGATAAAGTAATAAAAATACTTATAATAGCATCTAATCTGGATCCAAAAGATTTGGTCATACTAATGTCTTGATCTCCAACTATTCTAAGAGAAAGAAGAAATGAATCTATAAGAAAACAATACAAGTTTAAAAGAAGGCAATCTACAATCTCTAAAATATTTTAAGACCTTCAAGAAGAGAAGTGATCCACTCTCTCAAAAGAGGGATAAAGCTCCAATATTGTGATGAAGAAAATATCAATTTAGAGGAGGATAATCTACAACCTCTAAAGTACTAGTATACCTTTAAAAAGAAAGATGATCCATTTTTTAATAAAAAGGATTCAAGTCTAATATTTAAGATGAGGGCAGTCTCAACAAATTGTCAAAGATATGAGAATACAAAGTAAGAGACTTGAATTAGAACAAGGTTTCAAGAAGAAATCAATAAGAATTTGAATTAATCAAATGAGTAGATAAAGAATACCAAGAAAGGTGAGCTAGAATTCCAAGAGATGTGTTGTTGAGACTGAAGAATTCTTCAATCTCAACTCCCATATATATCCATATCTAGGATGCTTTTTGAACGACTTCTATCAAACTAAGAAGCTTCTCGAGTAGCTTCTACTAATTAGGAAGCTTCTCAAGCTCCTTCCACTAATTTCAAAGCTTTTTGAGCTACTTTCACCAATTAAAAAGCTTTTCAACCAACTTTTATTAAGTCAAGAACCTCTAGAATATTCTACAAGATTCTATGAACTTCTAAAATATATATTTCTAATAATACAAAGATTATATCTTTTAAGATAAGAAAATATCTTAAAATAATGGAATTAAATAGAAATCTAATAATATTAAATATGACCTGATTAATATAATTTTTTGATATTATTTCTAATAGATTGGTTTTATGAATAATATTTCTAGAGGATAA
Organism: Physcomitrellopsis africana; assembly: GCA_036785485.1. Taxonomy (NCBI): domain Eukaryota; kingdom Viridiplantae; phylum Streptophyta; class Bryopsida; order Funariales; family Funariaceae; genus Physcomitrellopsis; species Physcomitrellopsis africana. The sequence continues at coordinate 58,265 of JAWRVF010000867.1, forward strand.
GGATCAACTATCTATGACTTCTACATTAACTGTCATGGATATACTTTAAGCCATTATTAGAACTTTCTATAGTCTTCTAAAACCTTCTATAGCTTTTTAGAATCTTTTAGAATCTTCTATAGCTTTCTAGAATCTTCTTTAGTCTTTAAAAATCTTCTAAAATCTTCTTTAAGCTTTTAAAATATTCTAAGATATTCTTAGGATCCACTAAAATCTTCTTCAATCTTCTAAGACCTCTTGTAGATTTTTTAGAGTCTTCCAGAATCTTCTTCAAATTTCTAGAATATTCTAAGATATTCTTAAAAGGTCCAATAGGACATAAGGCCTCATAGTATAAATAAGAGGGAAGATTGGAGAGCACCTCAATCTTGCCAACATAAGTCTTGGAACAATCCAAAGTATTGCCTTGTTCTTGATATTAATCCAGTTTCTTATTTTTGATCTAGTTCTTGTTCTTATCCATCCAGTTCTTTGTTTTTGAAGTTATTTTGATTCTGATTTCTTCTCTTTGGTTCTTGGCTAATCTGCTATCTTGCATCCTTGATAGTTTGGTAAGATTGATTTGCATAATCATATCAGAGCTTAGATCTCTTGATAGAGAGCGGATTACTCCTCTTCAAGATACTATTGCATTCTAGAGGAGTGCAGACTACCCCCCTTTAGACTAATATGCCTACTTATTGTAGTTGATTTTTTTTTGGAAAGAATGGATTATCCCTTTTTCAAGTTATATCACTATATTTTAGAGGTTGCGGATTATCCTCCTCTAAACTAACTATCTAAAAATATTCTTTTTAGTATAGAAAATACTAACGGCTTATTGATTTTTTCTTTTTTAAGATGGAAATAGATCAGGTTAATGGAGGTGCATCCTCACAAACAGAGAATAGAGTGGCAATACTTACATATCTTTGAGCCCTATTGGATATGATACGAGAAGAAATGACATTCTTTTGCAACCCAAAAAAGAAATTACAAATGGAATAAGTATGTGAAGAAACTAAGTAAGAAATTCATAACTTGCAACAAGAGATTATTTGATTAAGAGAAACAAGCAGTAAACAAGCTATGCACTCAATTTCTCTAGAAGTTCCAAGCGTTATCATAAAAGAGCCAAAAGCTAGTATGTCTAATAAGTTTGATGGAACAAGATCCAACTTTCAAAGATTTGTACAATAAGTGTGACTTTATTTACGACTATATCTTTCTTGTTATCTAAATGGATTCACTCAAGCTGCTTTTGTGAGCACCTTTTTATGAGGAAGTGCTCGATTATGGTTTGGACCATTGTTGAAAAAGAATTCTCCGATTCTATACAATTTAGAAGCTTTTATAGAAAGATTTACTATTGCATTTGGAGACAGTGATCGAGAGAGGGTGGCACAAAGGAAGATCCAAAATCTATGACAAGGACAACATTCAGCAATAATTTATGTCGCATAATTTCAACAACTTACTTGTGACCTTGATTGGAATGATAAGATTTTTATGACTTGATTTCATTATGGCCTAAAAGATGATGCAAAGAATTTATTGATCATGATGCCAAGAATTGAAAGCTTAGAGGAACTCATAGCTCAAGCTATTACTTGTGACAATCGCCTATTTGAACTACGACAAGAAAAGCAATCAATTTTCAACAATATTTATCAAGGTATGATTGCTACATCTTCAAGAGTATTAGAAAAGCCATTAATATATTCTAAACCTATGCACATTGATGCCACTCAATTCAAGCCATTAACACCAACAAAAAAGACTAGACATCGACAAGAGAATTTATACCTATATTGTAGAAGATCCAATCACAAGACAATAAATTATCCAAATAAGTCTAGAGAATTCAAGGCACGAGGTATAATATCTAAATTAGAAAGATCAAAAAAAAAAGACGTCCAACCACAATAGGGACCTTGCGGTTGCACACCCTCAAATCTAAAGCACCAGAAAAAGGTCTCTTTTTACTTCCGGATCCAACATCTTCTTTTACTTCATGTATATATAAGAACTTTGAAACAAGAAATTTCTGCTAAAGTCCTTTTAGATACTAGAATCTCAGCATGCTTTATTGATAAGGATTTTTCAACCAAGCTCAATCTACTATTTGTAAAAAAGACCCATCCTGCATCCGTTGAAGTCATTAATGGATGAAATCTTGTATTAGGAGATGTTGTCGAAGAAATCCAATAGTTGGAAGTGATACTAGGAGATCAAGTATCACAAATTGTTTTCAACATCATTAGATGTCTGACAAATCCTATTGTCATTGGATTTCTTTGATTTGAACTACATAATCCTAATATTGATTGGAATACGCGGAAGATTTTTTCAAGATCCACACATCAAAAGAAAAAATGAGATACTCTTCTATTCCTTAAAGCTAAAGTATTTATACAAGTAGCAAAAAAAGGAGATGTATTTGCATTGTATGTTATTCCAATGAAAGATCCAACAGAGCAACTGAAGTAGGAAATTCCTAATCAATACTGCGACTTAGAAGATGTATTTGAAAAAAAAAAAGCAGACATATTACCCAAACATCGTCTTTATGATTGTGCAATTGAATTACAAGATGGAGCTCAACCTCCATTTGGTCCTATTTACAATCTGTCACAAATAGAGCTTATAGCCTTGCAAGAATATATTGATGAAAATCTAGCCAAGAATTTTATTCGACATCCAAAATCACCTGCTGGAGCTCCTATATTATTTGTAAAAAAAAAAGATGGTTCCTTATGTATGTGTATTGACTATCAAGGTCTGAACAAGATAATTATAAAAAATTGCTATCCATTACTATTAATCTCAGGATTATTGAAACAATTAGGATAAGCAAAGATTTTTACAAAGATTGATTTGAGAGGCACCTACAACTTAGTCAGGATTAAAGAAGGAGATCAATAGAAGACAGCATTTCGCACAAGGTATGGACATTTCGAATATAATGTTATGCCTTTTGGACTTATAAATGTACTTGTAGTCTTCCAACATATGATGAATGATATCTTACAAGAATACTTAGATGACTTTGTAGTCATTTACTTGGACGATATCTTGATCTTTTCTAAGAATGAAGAAGAGCATGAATATCATGTACGAAAGGTATTAGAGAAACTACGAGAAAGTGGATTGTATGCCAAATTAGAAAAATGCTCTTTCTACCAACCATCAATCGAATTTTTGGGATATATTGCTTCAAAAAATAGAATTTCCATGAATCCAAAGAAGATACAAACTGTTATAGAGTGGAAACAACCATCATCAATTAGAAATGTACAATGATTCTTGGAATTTGCAAATTTTTACAAAATCTTCATCAAAGATTATTCCAAGATTGCAGCTTCATTAACGCGACTCTCAGGTAAGGACAAATTTATTTGAGATGATAAGGTTGAAGAAGCATTCAAGAAGGTAAAAGAATCTTTTACTTCTGCTCTTATACTTATCCATATAGATCCAATCAAACCATTCATTTTGAAAATAGATGCCTCAAATTTTACATTGGGATCTATACTCTTTCAAACTAGTAATGATGGTCAATTACATCTAATAGCATTCTACTCTTGAAAATTTTCAGTTGTAGAGATTAATTACAAGATCCATGACAAAGAATTATTGGCAATTATTGATTCTTTTGAAGAATGGCACCATTTGTTGGAAGAGGCTCAACACAAAATCATGGTATATATCGACCACAAAAATTTGGAATATTTTATGAGTGCTTGAGTTCTAAATCGTCAACAAGCATGATGGAGCATGTCATTATCTTGATTTAATTTTGTAATTACATATCGTGCGGAAAAACTTTAAGAAAAACTAGATGTTCTTTCTTGATGATCATATCTTGCACCAAATAGGAGACATTCTATTGGATCAACAAATAGGAGACATTGTATTCACGAATAGGAGATATTATATTGGATCAACAAAAATCAATCATATTGAAGCCGTCCAATTTGCAGTTAAAGACATTGATAATATCTACCTATACAGATACAACTCTCAAGACAGAAATCCAAAAAGCAATGAAGACAAATTCATTTATAAAGAACATCCAATAACGTTTAAAAAATACACATGTGGAAGAAAATAATAATTTCAAATTTGAAGATAGATTGTTATATTTTAAAAATCTTCTATATGTTCCTCCAAGATCTACAAGACTTCAAATTCTTCAAGCTCGATATGACCTTCCAGCAGCTGGATACTTTGGCTTCAATAAGACCTTAGAATTGGTATCAAGAAACTATTGGTGGCCTCAAATGTGGAAATTGGTGAAAGAATTCATCCAATCATATGAAATTTGTGCGCAAACAAAGATTCCAAGACACCAACTATATGGACTTTTGCAACCCCTTCTAGTTCCTAAGGGCCTATGGCAATCGTTATCTATAGACTTCATTATAGACCTCCCAATTTCAAATGGAAAAGATTCAATTTTTGTAGTGGTAGACGGTCTTATCAAGATGGCATATTTTATCCCATGCAACAAGATTATTTCTGGGGAAGAAATAGCTAAGTTTTTTATTGATAATATTTATCGAATATATGGCCTTCCAATTGACATTATTTCAGATCAAGGACCGCAATTTGTATCAAACTTTTGGAGAGGATTATTTCGGCTTTTAAAGGTCAAGATCAACCTCTCATCTGCGTATCATCCTCAAATTGGCAGTCAAACAGAACAAGTGAATCAGATCTTGGAACAATATCTTTGTTGTAGTATAAATTACCAACAAGATGATTGGACGGACTTTCTACCATTGGCTGAGGTTGCATATAATAACTTTGAACATTCTTCAACAAAACAAATTCCATTCTTCTCAAACTATGGATACCACCTTAGAGCAGATCCATTCCAAAATGAAGACGTGAGAAGCCCTGCTGCAGAAAGTCAAGCTACCTATTTAAAAACCATCTATAAAGAATTAGAATTCTAATTACAAATAGGTGAAGATTGATATAAAGACTATACAGATATTCATCGCAAAAACCAACCAAATTTCAAAGTATGAGATCGTGTCTAGTTACTTCGACGAAATATACAAACAAATTGACCATCATAAAAATTAGACTATCAAAGACTTGGACCTTTTACAATTCTACACTAAGTAAATCTAGTAAGTTTTTGTCTTGAACTACCAAGTAGCATGCACATTCATCCAATCTTTTATGTCTTGCTTTTAAAAATCTATTATAAATCAAATATTGCTGGAAGAATTATTCCACCACCAGCTTTAATTGAAGTCAATCAAGAGATTCAATACAAGGTGGATGAAATATTGGATTCACGTATAAGACATAGACGATTGGAATATTTCATCCATTGAAAGGATTATGGAGTTAATAAAAGAATACAGGAACCCTCAGATAAGCTTACGAATGCACCTACAAAGATTCGCCAATTCCATCAACAATATCCTAAAAAATCTAGATTCAATGGTCATTGAAGATTTCGTGGACAGTAACATCTCTTGGCTTCTAAATGATGCTTCCTATCAACAACAAAAGACCAATATAAAAAAAAGAGTGCTACGCCAAGACCTACACTTGTATTTTCTTAGGATAGAATAGATCTTGCTAGAAGCTTATTAGTTATCATATCAAACCTTTGCGTTTCAAGGGAATTGCAGGAACAAGAGTCAGAAGACTCTTCAGCCATACAAGCAGTTGGAGAATCATTACAACTTTCACAATCTACTAGGTTTGAAGAATATGGAGAAGATGAAGAAGGAGTATCCCAACGTCAAGTAAGGCCATGCTTAGAGTCTTTGGAGATATGGCCTCATCACAAAAATCTCAATTCAAATGCCCGAGCTTTCGTAATACTCCTCGAAGTTCGAAAGGTGACTCCAGGTGGATAAGAAATTATTTTTGGAGGATGTTTTGAAGGTCGCAACAAAGAACAAATTCTTGGATGGGATGTTGGTCTAAGAGAGGTTATATGTGGAGGTCATCGATACTATCTCAAGGGACTTGTTGAACCAATAATTAACGAACAAAAGATGGAATATGTTGCTTCTCTACTTCAACAAATTTTAGAATTTTTACGCATGTGATTTGATCATCAAATTGCTTCGGCTCCTTGTGAAACTCGTCGCTAGAAGAGAAGGTGATGTCACAGACATACTTTAAGCCATTACTAGAACTTTTTGTAGTCTTTTAAAACCTTCTATAGCTTTTTAGAATCTTCTAGAATCTTTTAGAATCTTCTATAGCTTTCTAGAATCTTCTTTAGTCTTAAAAAAAATTTAGAATCTTCTTTAAGCTTCTAGAATATTCTAAGATATTCTTAGGACCCTCTAAAATCTTCTTCAACCTTCTAAGACCTCTCGTAGATTTTTTAGAATCTTTTAGAATCTTCTTCAAATTTCTAGAATATTCTAAGATATTCTTAGAAGGTCCAATAGGATATAAGGTTTCATAGTATAAATAAGAAGCAAGACTAGGGAGCACCTCAGTCTTGCCAGCACAAGTCTTGGAGCAATTCAGAAGGTTGCCTTGTTCTTGATATTAATCTAGTTTCTTATTTTTTATATAGTTCTTGTTCTTGTCCATCTAATTCTTTTTTTTTGAAGTTATTTTGGTTCTAATTTCTTCTCGTTGATTCTTGGCTAACCTGCTATCTTGCATCCTTGACATTAACAATCTTAAATTTTTTAATTATAAATTTTTTTTGAATTTTTAAAAATTTTAAATTAATAAAGCAAGTAAAGATTTTTGAATCTATTAAAGCAAATATTATGAATTTTTTGACATCAAAACATATTAATATGATAAAGTAATAAGAAGAATTAGATGATAATATATGATTTTTTTTTTATTTATGGAGTAGAAGAATTCAATTGCATAGTCTCTATTGTGGCTAGATGCCCTTATTTTCCTACAAAGTATTTGATAATGTGACCTTACTCCTCATTTAATATGTATATTGATACTTTTTATTACAATTATTAGTCTTGTGTCTAAGTTCTCTACAATACAAACACAAGTTGTGTTCTTTTTTATACTTCTTTTAGTATTCAATAAGGACTTTGAAGCAAACCGTATCAATTTATATATCTTCTACTTCCAAATGTTTATTAGGATTGAAAGATGTAAAAGATGCCAAATAATTGATATAAAGTTGTGATACAAGTAATAGATGTTTTTTTTTCAACGTTGAAATAGTCAATTATTATATTTCTTTGCTTGATTAATGTTTTCATTATGAGTTTGAAGATTAGAGATAAATAATAATAGATTCTTTATATTGTCTCATAATTCTCAATGAAATTGACTTATCAACACGTTTTCACTCCAATTAATATTACATACTAATTATCAAAATTTTGAAACATAAATAGATACAATATGAGTTCCTTGTCAAAGGACTTAGATTTTAGTTGTGGTGGAATAAATCTTATTGTATTCTCTAAAAACTTTTACAAATATTATTAATAATGTTTTACAATTATGTAATATGGAAGAATTCTTATCCAACAACAAAGCAAACTAAGACAAAGTTTGACTTAAGAGCAAGGTTCCAACCAAACTAATACAAAATGCTTCCATAAAATACCGTTGTTGTATTACGTGAAGTCTTCTTTGAGAATGCATTGGGTACCTAGTTGTCAAAGATAAAAAAAATAAAAAATAAAAAAAATAAAAAAATTGCAATAAGTCCTAACACCTCTAATAGAATTTGGGATTTGAATAGGGTATAAATTATAATTAAAGAATAATAATTATGCTCAATCATTAAAGAAATTTAATTATATTTTTAATTAATTATAAAAAAATATTTAAAAAATCCTTTAAAACTTCTAAAAAAATCATAAAGAAATAATAAAATTATATTAAAATAAAATAAATATTAAAATCTAAAAAATATTAAAATAAAAATCTTTCTAAAATATTACAAATAAAAATATTAATCAAATCCTAATCAAATCCTAATCAAATCTTAATCAAATCCTAGTCAAATTCTAATCAAATTCTATTCAAATCCTAATCAAATCTTAATCAAATCCTAGTCAAATTCTAATCAAATTCTATTCAAATCCTAGTCAAATTTTAGTCAAATTTTAGTCAAATCCTAATCAAATTTTATTCAAATCCTAGTCAAATTCTAAATCCTAAATAAATCCTAATCAAATTTTAAATCTTAAATAAATCCTGATCAAATCCCTAATCAAATCCTAATAAAGCCCTAATCAAATTCCAAATTTTAAATAAATACTAATAAAACCTTTAACCAAATCCTAATAAAATCCTAACCAAATTCTAATAAAATCCTAATCAAATATAAAATCTTAAATAAATTCTAAATAAACCTTAATAAATCCTAATCAAATCTTAACAAATCTTAATCGAATCCTAGTCAAATTATAATAAATCCTATAATAGATTAAAATCTTAATACCTAATAATTGAACTATTAATCTTGACCTAAATTTTTCATACCTTTTAATAATTAAGTTGGCAACATATATAAAAAATTTGAAAAAGATCTAATTCACCAAATTAAAAATAAGCTCAAAAATCTACTCGGATATAGGTTGTCCTCCTTCTCTAACCTTGATGTCAATCTTTCAATGCCAATATCTTCTTTTTACATCATTTAATTGCTTCCAAAATTCACACACAAATAGAAAATCAAATTAGTCATCCATAAAAATAATTTGTACCTCAATCCAATAATTAGATTGCTAAATATCTAATTAATCCTCATTGACCTTTAAAATCCAATTTTTGAGATATTGATCCACTTGAAATTTAATAATCTTTTATTGAACTATTAAATAAGGCTCTAACTTATAGCATCCACTCAATACAACTATAATCACATATCTACAAAATTTCACCTATAGATCTATAAAAAAACTCACAAAATATTCAAAAGTATAAATCTTTTTTTATTTTACAAATCTCAAAGTTGTCCAAATCAACCCTAATTTTACAAAGCTCTTATAAAGTCAATATCTATCCAAACCACTCCAAAACAATGCTCAAATAAACCTTCTTTAGTTTGTTCTCTAATTTTATTTTTTGATCTACCAAAAAACTCTCTCTTTGCCATTAGTATGTAGTTTTGTGCCTTAGGATCTGATTTCAATCTAGGTTCACAATTGGTCCTCTTCATGTATCAATTCTTAGAATTTTGAGATAAATTTTTCTAAAACCTATTTTTAATTCTTTCTTAAAGATGCCTACATTATTTATTTTTCTAATCTACTTTATTTTATCTTATGTATGGCTATACAAAGTAAATAGATGCCTCTTCTAAAAGAAGACAACATTAAAAAAATTTAATTTTTACTATCTCCTTGTCTATTATTTATATTCTTAAGATAAGTTATTAAATTATTTTCATTTGAACTCCTCTATAATATAATCATTCTTTTTCTCTTTCACCTAATAGTTGTATTACTATACAACACTGCTAAGATTAGAGGAAAGTAATAAATTGGACTTGATTTATAAAGCCACAAAATTTTAAAAGAGTTCTACTAAACATTTTTGATAGGCTAATTCTTAGTTCTTTTTTTATTGATATTAAATTGCCATCTCAAATATATACATCTTCTAATGAAATAAACCTTCCTGATAGAGTTCTTAGGATGATTTGTGATAGTGGCTGAGATGGTTCTACTCTTTAACCATTATATATAGTCATATAAAGTTCTTCATTTTGCTTAGACAAGGTCTCTATCTTGACTTTTAATGCTTTAAGAGCATTTATTATTGAATCCAATTTGGCTTCTTTGAAATCTGCCATATTAAATTGTTCACTTCTTGCCATAAAAATAAAACAAGAAGAAATTAATACAAAAGATTAAAAATAATATCAATTTAGAAGAGGATAATTTACAACCTCTAAATTGTTTTAGTACCTCCAAGAAGAAAGATAATTTGATCTCTATTCAAAAAGACCAAGCTCTAATATTGTGCTATATTAGTTTTAATAAATTGCATACACGAATTAAGTAGAAGAAGTCTCTAAAAGTTTAAAAAATTGAAACAAAAAAGGTTCACTTTACATCACAAGTAAAGAGCTATGACAAGGCACAACAATAAGACTAGAAGGCTCAAACTAAGCCATAAGGATTATGTTGTTGAAATTGAGAATCTCCTCAACTTTAATTCCTATATATACTAGGTGCAAGGAAGCTCTTTGAAATATTTCCTTAATGCTTGGAGGTGAAGCAAGCCTAAGATCCTTCTATAACCATTTAAAATCTCCAAAAATCTTTTAGAACTTTCCAAAACCTTCTATAACTTTCTATAACTTTCTGTAACTTTCTAAAATCTTCTAGGACCAACTAGAATCTTTTAGAACCTTCTTTGATTATATGTCCCTGACAATCATCTTGAACAATTGATTTGATTTAAAATACCCATTTACAAATAAGTGGTTTCTTGCACAAAGAGAGCTCAACTAATGACCACATTTTATTTTCCTACTATGATTGCCTGCCTTAATCTGACAGCATTGCCTTCCTCCGATTTGGTTCTTGAAGTGCTTATGAGATGCAGATGTCTTGAGAGAGAGAGTCAAAAGTCTCTTCAACAATTAGTAATGGATTGCATGAAGATAGGTAGAGATGACAATCTTGGAACCATGATGGTACCTTAGTATTTCTGCCAGGACTGCCTACATTTGGTGAAGGCTGTATAACAGCTCCATGAATCTTCACTCTGATGTGAAGAAGTGCTCAAGTATTGAGTGTTTGCCTGTCTTACAGGAAGTGGTTGATCTGTTGGTTGTTCTCCATCTTCTGGCTGAACGTGATGATGTGCTCTCTCCGCTTTGTTGGGAACAGCCAAGTTGGGAACAATATCTTGATGGTGAGTTTCAACATCCTTCTATAAGATGATAAAAAAGAAATGATCATCAAGAGGTTGACCATGATCACCAAAGTTACCTGATTTATACTCATTTACTGAAATATCACGGCTTATGATTATTTTTCTTCGAGATGGATTGTAACATCGAAACACTTTTGACTCCTCATCATATCCCATAAATACAGTTTATTGATTTTGCTCTTAACTTCACCCGTTTCTCCTTGGAAATGTGTACGAAGGCCTGGCTGCCAATCACCGCCAGATTGCTGACTTCGGGCTTTCGTCCATACAATTTTTCAAAAGGTGTAGAAAAATGAAGTGCCTTTGTAGTTGTGCGATTTTGCAGATAGTTGGCTGCCCGTATGAACTCTTCCCATAGATAGGCAGGTAGTGATGCCTCTGCAGTAGTACTTCTAACAACTTCAATGAGTGTTCTATTCTTTCGCTCTGCTACACCGTTCTGCTCTAGAGTGTAAGCGGTTGTCAAATCTCTCGTGATATTGTGACGACTTTGAATATTGTCAAATTCTTGAGATGTGTACTCCCTTCCACAGTCAGATCTTAGACATGCGACTTTCTTTTTGAATTCTACTTCAGTATGCTGTTTAATATGTTGAGAAAAGTCAAAAGTTTCAGATTTTCTTCGAAGAAAGTAGATCCAAGTAAATCTGGTATAATCGTCAATGAAGGTGAGAAAATACCTAGATTTAGTAATGGAGGAAGTAGGCAGAGGTCAGAATGTATTAGTTGTAGAGGCCTAGTGCAACCCAGTCTCAAACTATTTTTTAACTAAACATGTTAAATAGATAAAATAGTAAAATTAAATTTACTTTAATAAAAACTAGATTATAAATAAAATTTTATTATAAGTTTTTATAAATATGTTTTAGAAATATAGATTCTTTTATGTTTTTTATATGATATTAAGTTAAAACATAAATTATCTCTCTTTTAATGATATCATTTAATTTTGAAAGTTAAATATTACTCTTCTAAAAGCCTACCTTGATTTTACATAAATCAAATCCTAAAGACAAATAGAAATAGATTAAGTTAGACAATTATTGATTGCATAAATATAATTTTATATATATATATATATATATATATATATTCTAAAAGAAATATATATTCTAGTGGATTAAATCATATTATATAATATTTTTTTAATAAAAATTTATACTTTAAGATATAATATTATTTAATCAAAAATATAATCAAAAAATAAAAATATCTAATTATATTTGGAATCATGTACAAATATACCACTAATTTATTCATTTTTTAAAAATATTTAATTTTTTTAATTTTGCAATATATTTTATAATTCTTATATGCATCAAAATAAAATATGAAGGCATTTGTATAAAAATAAATTTTAAATATTGAAATATATATTTTTATTTAATTAATAAAGGCTTTCTAGCAAAAAAAACTTTGTTTTTGTAATAAAACATATATTTGATACTTATTAAAATTAGTAAGCAACATCTACTATCAAAAAATATTTTAAGAAAACTTAACTTTTGATATTGATTGCATTTAATAATATATTAAATAATATTATTAATATTATGTAATCACCTTCAAATCTTATAATTTTAGACTTCTTTGGTTTGAGCTATGTGACTGAAAAATAAATTGATCAAATTATATACTCTTCTTAAATGAAATTATTTGAAGATAAATAAGAATTTAAAGAAATTTTAAAAATATGTTGCAAATGCTTAGAGCTAGAATATTCTATAACTACAAGGAATTCTTTGTCATAAATAATCTAAGAAACTAGAATTTTCCTTAAATAAATAAAATAAGATAAAGTCTATTATCTATATTTATTTATAAAATATTATATCTAATAAAAATTTTGATACATATTGCTCCATAAAAGACGGTTTTAAAAAATCAAAATTATATAAAACTAGAATTTTGATAAATCTTGTTTATAAACTATAAAATTCTATTGGTGCATCTTTAGTTTTTTCTTATTTATTTTTAAAAGTCAATTGTGTTAATAAAATAACTTTTTTTTATTTTTTTTATTTCTGGTAAATATCAAAAAATAATTAGAAAATTCTAAGAGTCATTGAATGTCTTATACCATCTTAGAGTTTGTTTAATCTATAATAGTTTGTATCTTCTTAGAAACCATCTCTAGACCATTATTTAAGATCATGCATTCTAAAAACTTCACATGAGTTATGTAAACTATACATTTAAAATACATGTAAAAATAAAAAGCATGGTATTATTTTCAAAATGTCTATATCTAATTTAAAATACAATCTTTTGTGTAATCTTTTTTTATTATATTTATAGATTTTATGATTCCTATAAATATATTTTTAAATTATTACAAGTTAATTTCATTGGTCAAGAAGCTTAGATATTAAACACGTAGGATAATAATTTTTAAAGATCAATTTGTTGAGTCTATGGTGATCTATAAACATATGCAAGAATCTATCTTTTTTCACCTACACAAAATAGCATTTTATAGTTTATAAACAATCTTTGTGAAGATTGGTTCACCTAAACAAAATTTTGAATACTAAACAAAATTCTTTGTGAAATTATTTTTAATATATTTATTGAAAAAAAAACTTATTTTTTTTGTAATAGATTAAAAATTGGTCCAAATGGTAATAGAAATCCTTCTAAAAAGTGAATTGCATAATTGCAAGGACAATGTGTATATAAATTTTTTATGTTTTTTTTTAAACACATCTTTATAGTTTTAAAGTTTTTTTATAATATTGTTAAGAACTTTACTTAAATTAAAGCTAAGTATTGTATGAGTAAGAAAAAAACTCTTTTTTTGCAACTTTTATAAATTCTCTTGCTTTAATAAATAGGAATTTGACTTTTTTAGATAAAAATTATAATTCTTGTTTTGGTTTCTTTCTAGTAAACTGAAAGAAGATTAATAAAATATAATATATCAAATCTATTTGATTATTAAAATTTTAACCATAATAAGTCTAAAATAACAAGACAGATTAAGGACTTAATAAGAATATCCTTAGAAGATATAATTATTGGTTGTCTATAACTTTCACATGTTTAGATTTAATTTTTTGTATTAAGTATATTATGCAATACATAGAGAAAAATATATAATAAAAATAAATAAATGCTTTGATATCTCACAAGATAAAGGTAGAAACTATATGATTTTTAGGTCCTAAAAAAACCTATACCTTAAAGTAATAAGAAGGTACCAATGATAATACAATATTTGTACAATTTTTAATAAAAAAATCATTATATTACATGCATATATTCATTCTTCAAGTTATATTTTATATTTTTATATTTTAATGTGTTATCATTTGACAAACATATTTCTATTTTTAATAAATTTTATTTTTTAATATCAATTGAGTGTTTATCCACATTGCAAATTTGTTTTCAATAAAAATATATATATATATATATATATATATATAAATAGTTTTATATCAATTGTTATGAAATATGTTCTTGACTTTAAACACAATTTAATAATTATATGAAATTAAAATTACATTTAAAAAATTTGAGAATTATTCACTTATGTCCTCAAATGCATCTGCCATTGATTGCACTATTTTTAAATTCATTTTATTTTATGGATTTGTAGAAAAAATTTCAAAACATATAAAATAAACCTCTTAAAACACATCTAATGTTTAATAAGTTTTTAAATCTATATATTTAGATTCTACAATAGATTTTTAGAATTGGGATTTGATTACTAATGCATAGTAATACACATACTAATAATAATACATAGTTTCTAATATTTTAGTATCACTGGTGCTAATTGCATCAAATTCTTCAGGAGCCTTTTGTTAGCTAAAATTTTATCCTCTTCAAACTATAAAATGAAATCTAATCCAATAATAACACCATACAGAAACAAAACAAAAAAAAACCAAAAACCAAAAACAAAATACTATACTAAGACATAATATTATAAGCAAAGCATCAATTATATGATGCGCAAGATTGGAGAATGTCCATGTATGGATGAATGGATGAATGCCGCTTGTTTGACAACATAACCCCAAGGCATCACATTAGCTTGTCAACAATGATACCGTTCACAATTGCATAGTAGAATAGATACTCAAATGGTAGACAAATCCTGCTTGAAATCAAGCACAACAATCCAAGACCTGCATCCCATTTGAGATGATTCTGAATCTCAAATGTTCAACAGGTAAGACATGGAATGCGAAGTTGTCTTACACAGGTTGTGTGTGTGATTTCACACCTTGGCAGCAGAAATACTTGTTCTCTTAAGGCGATTACACAGAGACCTGTGCTCAACAAGGACATCCACATTGCCATTGATCTTGTTGAATCACGGAGATGACGTACAGATTTTGCATATTTTTACCTCAAGTATATACGCACTGTGAACTGCAACACCTGATGGAGATGGTGATGAACAAAAAAATTTCGGCAAACTGTCAACGACATTACACCGAAGGGGAATAGACTGGGAGTATCCAGATATGCTCAATTTGTTCCATCTCACAATTCTTTCCAATATGGTTTCAATGTTCTTAAATCCTTGAAAATATATACTTGACAGTTCTCTATTTCTATCTCTCTCTCACGAATACGTACCTATACCTCCAACCTGGTTTTCAGGAAATCAATGCTGCTCTGCTGGTTTGGTGCCCTCCCTTAGACTGGGTGGAAATAAGGGCGTTTTATACCACCACTGAGCCTTCTGGATTCAATGCTTTGTGAATCCTGATCATTGTTGCAATAAATCGCAACTAGGCATCGCAGCCAATGAGTAATGTAGATTGTAAGTTTGAGCATGTCTGTACACTCTTGATGTGTAGTTCATCTTTGGGCAATCGCTGTTGGAAAGGGCTAAAGACCTGCAGGTGCTCCATCTTTTCTCTCATCACTAACACCAATCAGTTTACCACGGAAGAAGTCTTGTGGTGGTCCAGTTCCTCCCAACCAGCCCATTTTGAACGACATCATTGTGGCAGTCTTCAAGTCTTGAACAACGAGTTGACATACAGCGCCAGAAGTGTGAGCTTCCAGGATGTGGCCCTTGGATTCCAATCCCCGTCGAGTCAATTCCCCAAGCTCTACGTGCTTCCCCGTCACCAGAGTCCAGTTCTCATAGTGTACGACGTTCGGAGCTAACTGTTATGTAAACAGTTTAAACAATTTTTAGTACGAGATCTGTCAAAAATTCTGGGTTGATGGATTGTAATGTGGTGTTGAATGTAAGCGACGAGCCAGCAAGCCGGGGAGGAATCATGAACCTGATGGTGCACGCGTGTGGTTGCAACCGATGTCAGTGCATCCAGTTTCTTCACAAATTTGTTGAGAAAAACCTGCGCAACAGTTGTTATGATTTTGATGCCGCCGCTTCCGCCCAGCACTCCGTGTAAGCGTCCATCCTACACCATACTCAATCATTTCATGATGTGTAGTACACATAACTTGATATAGTTGTATCATAAAAGATTAGCCATTGGAATCTTTTGCTCAGGAATTTCCTTAGAGGCAGTCCTATGAGCGCTGCCGAGGAAGACTGATGAGGTTAGAGCTGCACGGATTGTGTACCTTGAGGACAATGGTTGGAGTCATGGACGACAACGGACGCTTGCCTGGTCTCACAAAGTTCTGCGGGGGAGGAGGCAGATACCCGGGCGGTTGAGAAGTTGGGATTTCGAAATCGTCCATTTCATTGTTGAGTATTACTCCAGTTGACGGTGACAACATCAGAGCACCAAAAGGGTAGTTGACAGTGGTGGTCATGGAGACAGCATTGCGATACGGATCTACTATGCTGAAGTGGCTCGTTCCGTGATCTTCAAGTTGACGCCATCTTCAGCCACATGATAATGTTTTGTCAAATTGAAGCATAAACTTCTTAAAAGAACAGCTGGTGCAATATTGGCCTAATAACCAAAAGTTGTGAGAGAAGATTATTGCCACCTACATCATGACTGATTTCCGGGGGGCTTGATGCAAAGAAGTCATCACTACCAAATCTGAGAACTATACCTGTCTCCGTAGTATTCCGGCGGGAAAGTGGTATTATCAACAATTCGACTCTGAAGTTTTGCAGCGAAACTTGGGTCCAGCATGTCTGCCACTACCGAGTTCACATCCACAAAATCCGGGTCGCCCAAGTTCATTCGCACTGCATACGTGTGCTTGAAAGTCTCAATGAGTCGGTGCAATCCCTCCAGCCCTTTATACGCTGCAGTATGCCCGTATCTGGCTAAGATGTTTAAGATCTGCGCAGGAGCAAAAACAGAGGTTTCTCAGGATTTGAATTAAGATCCTTTGATGAAGATTCTGTACAATGCATGATTGCAAAAACTTAGACTTCCGACCCATTGACCTCCGAGTGACTCCGTCATGCAGAAACGTCAAATCAATGTGCCACAATAGACACTTACGAGAACCAATGATGCTCCGCCGGATGAAGGAGGCGGCATGCTTATCACAGTAAAGCCCATGGTATCAGCAACCACGGGTTTCCGAATTGCCACTTTATAATCTCGAAGGTCCTCCATGGTCAATATTGAACCAGCTGCCCGAACATCTTTAATGAAATTCTCCGCAACTGGACCAGAATAAAATGCCGCTGATCCTTGCTTTGCGACTTCTTTCAACGTGTTGGCCAGGTTTTTACGGTAACAGGTGTCTCCAGCAACTAGGGGTTTTCCGCTAAGGGTGAATGTCTCACGTAATCCTTGATCAGCAAGGATATCATCTATGAACAAATTAATGTAATGTGCAAGGTAAGGCTGTACAACAAACCCTTTCTCTGCAAGAACAATAGCTGGAGCCACGAGGGCCGGCCATTGTAAATGGCCATGGCGGGACCAAACTAAGTGAAGACCAGCCAACTCACCCGGAACGCCTGCTGATAAACCTCCCTTAACCTTCAGGGAAGGATCTTCGGCATACATGTCCTGCATAAAATTAAGACTTTATTAATTAAAATGTAAATGTCAACATCTGCTACCACGAGACGAAATGAAATCAGGTCATGGCAGTGGGTGTTTGTGGGTGAAGACCGAGCAATTTACCTCGTGGGCTGCTGCGGGCGCAGTTTCTCGCATGTCATAGGCCACCGAGGTTCCATTCCACAATCGCAGCAGCAAGAATGCACCTCCACCAATCCCACTTGCCACTGGATTGACGACTCCTAAGCACAGGGATGTCGCTACTGCGGCATCCACGGCGTTTCCACCGGCACGTAGCGCGTCGCGACCAATATGAGAGCACCTCTCATCATCAGCTGCCACCATTCCCTCATCTGTTTCGGTGATTCGCTTGCGATTCAACCATGGTTGAGCAGAACGGAAACCTGTTTTCCTTGAATACTGGTGAGTCGAGGTGGAGAAGCTACCGCAGGTCGTTGGCAAAGCAAGAAACACAACCGTGAGCGCTGCAACCAGCACCAGATTCAAGAGTCAGTTGATGTGTATGTTGCTTCCCATTATAAGACGATTTCCTATTGTGAGCCAGTAAACATGATTCTATATCTCATCTTATAACAAGAAAAAAACCTTCCAATGGAAAGTCCTTTTGAGTGTACACATACGCACAGAGAAGAATGGATTCCCACCCTGCAAGTTTCAGGAGAAAATTTTCTTCTATCTCCTCATTGGGAAATGAAATTTAACAAAAAATAATAACAATAAATTATTACTTTCGTTAGAGTGAGCTTCGGATCTAAGTACCGAGCAAACTCAGTGGCCTCGCGCAATCTAAAACCTGGATGTGCTGTCGACATCCACTTGGTGATATCTTGGTGCAGTCGGTCGGAGCAGGATGTTTACCCATTCCACGAGTACCACCTGAAATCAAACGTCCAATAAAACTATTTAGTCCTGCAAAACTTTTTGCAATCATCCAAGCATTCAGCCTGTCCGACGAGCTTTATTCGAAACGTTCAAAGAAATTATCGAATATTACGTCAGAATGTAATGCTTCGCCCTTATTGAGCAAGAGGAAGAGCCGCGAGCGCTCAAGAAGTCAAGGAAGTGATGTTGAAAGTTTTCTAAAGCTGTTACATTAAAATCAATTTCTTATTGACTGCAATTTTAATGTTGCTTTCTTAACATGCACCAATTCTATGCAGAGTTTTGGGAAAAAGATTTCCAATCTTTATACAGAACTCGAGGATCGCCAGCAGTGTACCCGACCTTCGTTTGTAGGAAGAGCACACAGTATTACTGCATGCGATTTGCGCTAGTCATTAGACAGATAACTCACGCATGCTTGGACCTTCAGCTCAATAGAGATGCTAATCTGAGGAGTGCATGCAACGATCACAAAAAACTGCCACTGGAAGTATGAGTTATCATCTCGAATCTGTGAGGGGTTTATTATTGAAGTTATTTTCAATAATAACTAAGCGGAGAGGCGATCTGAGAGACTACTCAACTCTGCCGACGAGTTCTGAAGAAGACAATAGATTTGGATTTAGAAAGCCCGGCAAACCTATGGCAGTTTTAGCTAATATGGAAGGAGACTGTAGTTTTAACTCTACATTGGACCTGTCTCTGCACTGACAAAATCTGTTACGTCACTTCAGACTTTCGGTCAATTCCAAATCACGCATAAATTGACTTGCTCCAGGCTGCACACCCTGTTTGACAGACGAGCTCTCTCTCTCCATCTCCCGGCAACGACAGGGGCGACAACCGAGGTTTTCCTTCAACACACAGAAACTCCTCATTTTTGGTTTGTTTGGCACAATATACGGAGCATGGGGAAGACTTGGTGCAGCCAAGCGTAATTGCTGGGAGTCAGCTCTGTAACGACAACGCTGGGGCGGCGACGGCAGGACCGAACTGTGTTGAACAGCAGAGCTCCACAACTCTCCGGAATTTTGGACCAAAGGCGACCGAGGCTTCAGCTCGGACAGCCAATGTTCACCGCGGATGCGGCTAACGGTGACCGTGGCACGGTGAACTGCACTATTCCCTATCACCATCTTGTGTGGCCACGAACTAGAATTCTCGGATGAGCTTCATCCTGAAAATGTAGCACATGTTGTCTACGTCACTCCAACTTGCTTTGCGTTTCCTTTAAGTTCAGAATGAAATAATCTAGAAAATGAAATTCAATGGAGAACACAATTCCTGTGTTTGTATATGTGTGTGTGTATATATATATATATATATATATATAAGATTTAAATATGTGAGTAAAAAGAGAAAGTAAAAAACTTCAAGCTATTCATGAGGGTCTCAAAATATACCCAATTATTTTGTGTATGTGTGTGAATATATATATATATGAAATTTTTTAATTATTTACTTAATTAAAAAGAAAAAAGAAAAAGAAAAGATAAAGGGATTCATGTGTAAGTGATGATGTTGTTTAAGTGATGATGTTGTTGATCAAATTCTCACCATGTTAACTTCATTTTTTTTTGTAATGTAAGGTACATAATTTTGGAAAATGTTGTGTCATGCAACTGAAAGAGCTTAGTTATGTTCATTGTTAATTTATTATAAACAACTAGTCAAAAAAATTGAATAAAATAATATTCAAATATTTGCCACAGAATGATATGAGTCCAACTGAAGTCAAGAATAGCAGCTTTAACATGAGGAGCTCATGAAAAGATTCTTGTGGTTGGTGTTAGAGCCACCATTGAAGTGAGCATTAATACTCCTACCATTAACCATGTTTTCTTTTGAAGCAAGTCTGCAATCTACTGCAACATCTGTCCAAAGAATAATTATGAGAACATTGAATGAAAAGTCATTAGCTCTTTGAATAACCTTTTAAAATCCATTCCATGCTTTCACAAGCAATTGTGAAGTATCTCCATACCATATTTTCATGTGGAATCCTCTGTGTTGAGATCTTCTGTGACTTAACAGTGCAGAAGAGTTTCTCTTGTCTTGGTGCACTTGATTTCCTGTTTACCTAATTGGACAGAACTCAATGACCCAGCAAGGTCACAATTTAACCAATCTTGCACCTAAATTTATGCATTGACACATTATGAACAGGCATGCAGTCAATAAAACCCACTAGTACCATCCAGAGCGTGAAAGTTCAGGTTGTGTTGCTGTGATAAGATCATCAAAAAGGATACATGTGTTGCAACAAAGATTCCAAACATACTTCAAATGAGAGGTGGATGGACCTGACCTATCCCAGTAGTATGTTCTAAGTAAAATGTTTGGAGACCTACTTCCTGTGAATGGCTTCTTACTTGTATTCCTTCATCTTCTTCTCTTTAGGACTGAATGCTTCTTTTTGAAGTAATGCATCAGCAAGAGGTCAATCTAGCTATCTGTACCAGTTTGTAAGGACCTCTTACTTGCCTGTGATATTCATTCCCTTGTAGCATGCTAGCACATTCATGCTGGTACAAGAGTCTTGCTGCTTGGAATTTTACCAAACATTGGTCAAGAGATCAGATTGTATTGAATTTCACCTAGGTCTTGGATGAAACCTAATAGTCTAATCATTGTTCAGTAATGACTCCAAGAAGGTATTATTAAGGAGGTCTCACATTGAGGCAACATTCCGCATTTCTAACATCTAATTTATCATTATGATTAAGGGTTCTTTATACTTAGAAGCCCACTTTGAAGGTCATGGTCTGGAAGATTTGGAAAGGTTTTCCTCTTAATAAAGAGAAGTTGCTCTTCAGAAGTTTTTGTTCTTGGAGATGGTATAAATAAGAAAAAGGCTATAACATGTACCAAATCATTATTTGTTTTAACTATAAATATAACAATTCATTTTTAAATTTTAAAAATAGATATAAATTCAATTGATTTTTAAAGCAAATTTTGATATATTTTTCTAATATTTTGTAAAAATTAACACTTGAAGTGGATCTAAAACAAATTCTTAGGGACAATACTATTTGTACTATGTAAGAAAAAAAATGTGTTCCATCTTTTTTTCATTTTTTCTTTTTTTCTTTTACAGCTTTTTAGTAGATTTTTTCAAATATAAAGTTAGCCCAAGAAGATTGTTTAGTTTCAACCAATCACAAAAAAATTTAAAATGCAATTTCTTACTATGTTTTGTAAGCATAAAAACTCTCCTAGTTATAAATTTTGGTTTAAATACATATATTAATTGGAATATGATAATTTTTATGAGGTTTTATAAAAGACTTTAAAAAATCTAATAACAATTTTGGTCTCTATTATCTTTTTAATTAAAATACGTAATGGTTTCTTGAGGGTTATGAAGTCATCTGCAAAATTACAAAGAATTTTTTACAAATTAAAAAAAAAAAACACAACTCTTGTACACATTTCATAGAAAATAGTGAGTTAGAGTAAAGTTAATACAAACTTAAATTTTCTTAACTTTTAGACTACTTAAAAAGTTTCAACAATATGATAAATTCTTCTAATATTGTTGAAATTTAAACAAAACAAATATAACTAGTAAAAAGAAATATAAGATAGCTATTTAATCTATATAGCTATAACCACTTATAATATAAGATTTAAAATTTTAATATAGATTTTATTTAAAAAACAAATAAATAAACAAATAAATAAATAAATAAATAAAATAAAATAAAAATATGTAATATATAATATTTAAAAGACTTTTATGACATGTAATAAAATATTGGAGGACTAAAGCCTCCAACCATTGTTTTTTTTTAATGCAAAGTTATCTAATGACAAGGCCTATAAAAAACAAGATTATTTATTTAAAATCTTAATTATGGCTTAACTAAGCTATTATATTTTTATCTATTGATCTTTTTGTTGACAAATCTATATAGCTTTAAAGAATACAATGCCAAACATATAAATACTTTACTTAGGAAAATAATTACTCCTTTGTAAATATATTAAATAAAATAGAATGGTATTTTAAGTCTCCATTTTTAACTCATTTAGAAAAATTTGTAAAAAAAAAATTAGGCTAAAAATAAAATTTTATTTATATTGTTAATATATCATTATGATATATATATATATATATATATATATATATATATATATATATTTTATTTTTATTTTTATTTTTATTTTATTTATTCTTAGACATGTACAAAGTAAAATTGTTGCGTTAGATTAAAGATAGTTGGAACATGAATTGCCAAAAAACAAAAAACAAAAAAAAAACTTTACAATAATATTGGTAGCAATTGCAACTTATGTGGCCTTCCAATTGAAAAAAATATGTTACATAAGCTTTAAGAATACAAAAGGTCTAAAAGTCAAAAAGTCAAAAAGTCAAAAAAATGACAACTTATAGAGTATTAAATATCTTGTTGAAGTCTAAAAGAAACATCTACATCAAGTACAAAAGTTTGTTGATGTCTCATTCAAAATTAACAGGTTAGAAACTTTTGGTAAAGGGAATTCCATTTGATTGAACTATGCCCCCTTCCTAAGGTTTACCTGGTCCCTTCACATAAGTGTAAAATTTGAAAAAAAAAAAAAAAAAAAAAAAAAAACAATAACAATTAAAAACTAAAAAAATAAATATATACCATCTTAGCTAAGGGGTACACCTTCTCATGTTCTGAAAAGGGTGAATCCAGTAACATAAATTGCTCTGCATTCAATTCACCTGTGAATAACTCTGTTAATAATTAATTAATTGGCAGCCCTGAATTTTAGACAAAAACTAAGGCTTGAAAGAAGAAAAAGATACGTCTGCTTGAGTTGAGCTGCCCAGCAGGCAACAGCACTACAAATGTGCATACCAGTCCAGCACCAGCTCTGCAACCTCCAGTTAGAGCCAAATCATGTGGGCAGTTCCACAAATATTTTTAGTGATGGCTCTTTATTGATCTACTGACAAAGTACAACCCCCAATCCTTGTGGCATTCAAACCCAAATCCTCCATACCACTATCACTATTTGCTTCACCATCACAAATGATAAACAAGAGGCACCATGCCCTGTGTGTGAATTGCAATCACCAATTCCCACAAAGTCAAATGGTCAAAGGACACGAGGAGCAGTTGTTCATCCACTGAAGAGGGGCAATCGTTCATCCAGAGAAGAATTCCACGCCTCGTCTTTTTATCATTCATCAATGGCTGCGATGATGATGTCCATCTTGCGGTGGGTAGGTAATTCGAAGTCAGCGTCTGAAATTTGACGGCCAGGATCTGAAATTCCCTTAGGGTGGATCTGGGCCTTTGGAGGGAGAATTAGGGTTTGAAGCTCACAAAGCCTGGAGTCCATGCCGATGTCTGTCTCTTTGGTTTTTTAGGTCAGCTTGCCGGCCTCTGTGGGGAGTGCGCGAGAGGAACGGCATCATGACGACCCGCCTGAAGAAGAACAGGAAGAAGAGAGGACATGTGAGTGCCGGTCACGGGCGTGTAGGCAAGCATCGCAAGCACCCAGGAGGTCGGGGTAATGCCGGAGGTATGCATCACCATCGGATCCTGTTCGACAAGTACCACCCTGGGTACTTCGGCAAGGTCGGTATGAGGTACTTTCACAAGACGATGAACAAGTTCCACTGTCCTATCGTCAACATTGATAAGTTGTGGTCGTTGGTGCCTGAGGCCGTGAAGGAGAAGGCCGACGGGGAGAAGGGCGCGCCTCTCTTGGACGTCACTCAGCACGGGTTCTTTAAGGTGCTTGGCAAGGGCGATTTGCCGTCCCAGCCGATGGTTGTGAAGGCCAAGTTTTTCTCTAAGCTCGCAGAGAAGAAAATTAAGGAGGCTGGTGGTGCAGTTATCCTCACTGCCTAAGCCCTGTGAGAAGAGTTTTGTTTAGGAAATGTAAAGGGGATCGATGTATTCATTCGGTGTCTAATTGCGTCTACTGGAATGAAGATTCTGTTTATCGAGACGATTACGTTCCTGTTGCATGCTCTCGAGGATTTCATTGAAAGAATGGAAATGCCTCTCTTATCCGTTAAATGCTAGCTGTGTCGTCAATTTTATTGTTGGTGTACTTCCAGCGCATGTGATGAAGCAGTTGTCTGTGGTGTATATGTGAATGTATGCTAGCCGCCGCTTAGCCATTGCAGCTGATTGCGGCTTTTGTATGTAATTCATAGATTAGGTTTTTGCAGTCAGTCCGGGTGATCATATAGGGTTTGTAGCTTACTGTATAAGGCTTTTCAATCAGATCCTTTCAATTCGAATACTTTTATGCATTAATCTACTGCTCTCGACACTTTTTCTCGTTTCGTCAATAGCTCAGCCTGGCGGGATGCTGAACCCCTGCATTTAGGAGCAGTTAAGAATGCTCGAGGCTCTTCAAGTTGTAGTCTACAGTGTTGTAATTGTAATGTTTAACGTGTTTATTTCTAACTGTGTAGTAATTTTTCTGAACTGGAGTGACAGTTCTGTCGTTTACTTGATTCTTTCTGTTCTGAAAGTTGCACGAGATCTTTATCACCTGTCTTCGTCCTGATCAAGAGTACTGCAGCTCAGAAGGATCGCCTGAGGTATGGACAAGGAAAGCGGGTTCGGGATGGTCATCTTTTTACTAACTCCAACAGTTTAATATTGCCTTTAGATGTAGCATATCAAACTTCGCATGGTTTATGCATAGAACGATTGGTTAATACACAAATACCACTCTGTTCTTATGAGGACAATTTTCACTGTCTAAGTTTTTAAATAGCTTATCGTCTGAATGTTCTGAAACAACTGACCCCTAATTTTAACTGTACTCCATTAGTTTGTAGGATTGACCATGTTAGAATCCCCTGCCAAAGTACGTGTACAAAGTGCACTATTCAATTTAAGCACTATTTGGGCACAGCGTCGAACCTGAATACAATTGGTAATCAAACAGCTTGCTATTTACAAATCCTTAGGTTTAACGTTTTGTAAATTGAAGGAATTTTGCAGCAATAGGTTTGTGGGAATGGTTGAAAGTCCTAAGAGTATGAGAATGATGTGTTCTACGACTCTTCTGTCAAGTGATATCAAGGTGTGCTTCAAGGGTTTATCTCATGCCTGAGAAGTAAGAGACGTTACTCTTCTTTCTCTGTAGAACTGGGATATTTCTACAATACCTGCAAAGGATATTCTAGTAACGTCAACCAGTGGTTCAGGCCTAAGGGTTAAGCAAGAAGGAAGACACTGTTGTAGTGGCAATTCCTTTGCTGACATCGCATGTATTATGGCCTACGCTCCCATGCATCGTTGTAGACAGATGGTTTTTCGTACTGTGAGGCTCACTGAAGGTGGCAAAGAATGCAACAGGTAGAACATGTGCACAAATAGAACAATCCTTCCAGGATTCAAAAACCAATTCCCTACATAGTGACCTCAACTCAAGTGGATATATACAAGGCCAGTTCGCTGTTCTTGAGACTTACATTGGTATCTGTGCAGCGACTTTGTTACGAAAGAGAACCTCAGAAAGCCAATTGCGACCAGTAAACGTAGAAACGAAGACTCTTCAGGTCAAAATATCTTAGCGCCAAATATATTAGCCTTTCTTTATTACTGCCACCACTGTCGATTTTAAAAGTATCAATGAAAAAACCGTGATGTCGACAGAATGTACCACGTCGCGTGTAAATATCAATTCTCCCAAGTTCTCCCTGAAATTGTGAATCTTGAAAATGACCTAAAATCCTAAACTCAGTTTCGAGAAGGACGAGCTCACGTGACTCATCAGATGTGCAGATAATCTCCAGAGTGACTGCTGCACAGTTTTTGAACAATTGATATCTTTGCCGTGTGAAAAGAAAAGTCTTCATCCTGTTGATCGTCTGCCATTCCAGCACAAGTTTGAATTCTTTAATGCTTAAAAAAATTAGGCATGCACATTTCCAGAACCCTTATTAAATAGTTCTTCATGACGGCTGCAGATGATCGGGTGACAAGATTATGTGCCACCCGAAGGAACCATGTAACGTTTTAGAGGATTGGGAAGTGCAGAACGAATGCGAGACTCCGCAGCATCATTGTCAAGAGGTAAAGTGCGCGTTCAATTGTCACTGTTGGCAATCTTGTCACTCAGGTCGTGCAACAGCACAAGCAAGTTCACCATTATATTACTCCTTGTCACAACTTCTGCCTGTATTTCAGACGCTGATCATCCCATAGAAACCTGTAAATGGTTCAATTTGGCTCAATGTTTGTTCCACTTCCTCAGGGTCGCTAAAACTGTAACCAGCAAATTGCACCATAAGCTTTCGTCTTCGCTCAAAACGAATTCCAATCTCTCAATTGGCTAAATGTTCGGCTTCTGTCGACACCATTTAACTACGCTGACTCTGCTGAGACACCCGTAAATCAAATGATTCCCAAGCAAAATACATGTTCTGGATGTCACATCAACTCTCCATTTCTAATAAAAATTCCGTCAACTTACAACAAAAATTGCTGCTCGTATTCCAGTTTTCTGTTGCTACTTATCAACGCCCGCACGTCTCTAATGCATCTTCCGATCCAAGCCCAAGATCATGTTACCTAAAATGCCTGACCAAGTCGTGCACGCCAAAGAGTGACGGACATCCTTTTTCACAGAGCCCATGACTTTAATTGCCACATTTAAAAAGCATAACTCTCTCCCTCTCTCTCTTTCTCTCAGAGCATACAATTTGTAGCAGACCAGCAGCGTCAACACGCGGTCATAATTCCTCGAGCTTCAACACAAAACTCTGAAAGTGTAGGAGCCCACAGGACTCCATCCATGCATCCATCACCAGTTTCATACAAATACCATTCTGTGAAATTCCGATGGGTTCGGCATCGGGACCGTGCTCAAGGTCTTAGGGTTGTCTCTCTTTCTCTCTCTCACACTCCATTCTCCCTTTCGTCCAGTCGTCAGGATTGGTGTTCTCAACACATGCATTCACCGGCCAAATGGAGCACGGCGGTCAAATCCAGGAAGGTCGGAACAGCTCAAGCGCACATTCGAGTGATCCGTTGTTGGAATCAGCTCTGCTATGTCGCTGTGGAGATGGATGGTCCCAGAGGGGTAGAAGCCCGAGGAATGCCCTTTCTGTGATCTAGCGTCTGGATCGGTGAAAGGCCGCACGCCCAACATGTTATTCCAGGTTAGCAGTTCTAAACCCTTGATTCTCTTTCGTCCACCTCCAGCTATTCGTAATGATTCTTGTTGATATTTGCACGAGATTTGTGTAACGAAGGAGAAGAGGTAATGCCGGATGTTGTGTGGACGGAGAAAAATCACTCAAGGGAAGTCGCCGTTGTACTTACGACCGTCCCATAACACCCTCATGCTTCTAAACGTTGTGATTTCCGATTAGTGCTCAAAACGATGCTCAATGAGTGAGCGTATTTTTACAAGTCGGCAAGGATTGTACTTTTGCAATAATTTGTAGACCAAAATTGGACCCAGGTGGAGGCTCACGATATCCTAGACAGCTTCAGACTTATTTCTTTCTACAATCCATCCTCTTATCATTTGCGACATTTACCACGGGTTGTACTCTGCCAGGGGTGCATACACAGCTATTTCACATCATACTGTTTTTTTTTTTTTTTTTTTTTTTTTTTTTTGTAGCTGCTGTAGGGTTCGTAGATCAGCAATGTCAATATGCTTCTGAAGAAGAAGCTGCCGGTGCAACTGACCGTCATGCCGCAGTATTGCCGAGTCTTCCATGTGGAGCTTATTTATCTTAGTGATGTTCAGCTGTCTAGACATCAGTTTCGACAAGTGATAATGATGTTTAGGCCACGTTATGCATGCATATTTGCGACCTTCTGAAGTTAGTGAATAGTCGAATCCACAGCCGCTATGTGTGTTGCAGCGTGTCGATGAAAACTCGCGCACGAAGATTTGTACCACCAGAGTGCTCGAATGCCGCGTGTAGCATCCCCTTTAGAACATAATCAGACTATCCGAATGTCTTTCACATTGTTCTTTTCCTTTTCACAATTGTGGATACCATTAACTACAGGATAAGCATGTAGTTGTCTTCGTGGATCGGAACCCGTCTGCCTATAGGTGCGTGACTGCATCGGTAAGACCCCTGTTTTTTAAGTTCTCTTTGTGACAACGCTTTTTCAGTGATGTGAAAAATGGATTCAAGGCTCTTTCTGATCATTGTACAGTTTTCGGACTGATGAATTCTTCTTCTTTCCATCTACCCATTTTGAAATACTCGAGGAATCTTAAGAGTTTGTGGCAGTTTGTCTGAAGCCTATTCTACTGGTCGGTGCCGCAGGCATTACTTGGTGATACCAAATAAGCACATCAAGACTATCCAAGATCTTCGACCTGGTGAAGCAGATCATGCGTTGGGTGAGTATATTGACCTGAAAGTTAGAAGAAATCCTCAACCTACTTCTTTTTACTTGAACCGTGGTGGCGGAGAATGTTTACTTTGGAAGATCCTATGCGAAATATATCACATATCTGAGCTATTTGGTTCTCTGCAGTCTCCCGTATGTTCAAGCTAGGGAAGTCAACATTACAGCGTGATGCGCCGAACGCTCCCAAATACAGGTTCCAACCATCTCATCTTGATTATAATTCCTAGGATTGATTATGAAACGCTACTCTAGAACAAGTTCTTATTCCAAATCAGCACTTTATTTGCAGGTTTCGCTTCCACAAGTCTCCCTTCAATAGTGTCGACCACCTTCACCTTCATTGCATAGCCCTTCCTTACAATTTTGTGTAAGAATCTCGTCTCTATTAACTGATGCTTGCATTAGCACGGTTTTACTTGATTGCATTAGGTTGTAGGGAGTTTGACTATATTTTTCTATGCACTGATTGAGCACGGGTGGATGTTCCCAGGTGTAGGCGCTTCAGGTACCTTGGTGTAGGTTGGTTGGGTGCATATGTTAGTGTTGAGTATGTACTGCGTTACTTGGATCCTAAGAAAGGCATGAAAACAGGGGTTCCATTGGGTGACCAACCTAAAGTGCCCATATGATCCGACACCCTTTTTTGAACTTCTCTGTAGTTTTATCTCGGGCTACCCATTCTTGGATGTCTGCTCTAATTCATCACAAATGAAACCAGAAGCTTGTGTGTTTGAGGAAGCAAACAACACAGGGAGTTCGCCAACAACTTTTCCGAAATGGCTAAGCCAGCTATTCAACCTGCTAGCATTGAAGTGATGCGGTTCGTGCCTCACTCTAAATCCTCTAGAATCAACACAGTTTCACAGCCTGAAGTGTTTGTTAGTTTCAT
Source organism: Physcomitrellopsis africana (assembly GCA_036785485.1). Classification (NCBI taxonomy): domain Eukaryota; kingdom Viridiplantae; phylum Streptophyta; class Bryopsida; order Funariales; family Funariaceae; genus Physcomitrellopsis; species Physcomitrellopsis africana. The sequence goes on from JAWRVF010000867.1 coordinate 88,183, forward strand.
GTACAGTGACCAAAGGAAACCTTCTGAAGTGTTTGTTGACAATGATTCTGTTTATCAAACTCGTCGAACGTCAACAGAGAAACAACCAGTCAGGATTCCACACTCCAACTGTGGATCCAGTTCTGTAAATCCTACATGTCCCCTAGACCTCAAAAGAGGGATTCACACAGACTAGCGACCGCATTCCACAACATGAGCTCCTCCACCTGGAATGGATTTCACTACACTTTTCACAACCAAATCAGACTCAAAAACATGCGCACTAATAGGATCCACTTCCTTTGACAAAGACTGAAATTCCTTCTGACTCCAGCCCCTGCCCTGGAAAAATGGTGAAAAAGGCTAGAACTACGCCCCAACAAGTGGATTGTGCTTGTGCTTGTGGGTCCATTGCTCTTTCCGATGCATTGTATTAGCGATGACCTGGTGTCATATGCTGGATGAACTCGAGAGTGATTCCTTGCGTGCGTGTGGCCCCATGAGCTTTGGTTAGGTGAGAGATGCAAGTCATGTATTGACCAAAAGCACAAAGCCTCTGGGTCTTTTAACTCCTTTCTTTTTTATCAAAGCTTTCCTCTGAATTCATATGAACAGTGTGATCCATGGGACCCCTGTAGTTTGAATGTTAAAGGTGGGTCCATTTTCTCTCATATTGGTTTGTGGGAAAAAGCCTTTGTAGGATCAAGACAGGGATAAGATGTGAGGCATGATTGATTGATATGTATGTATGTATTTATATTTATTTATTAATAGTTGCTTAAAAGCATCATAAGCAACTTCTCGGGTGCCCATCCCAAGAGCACTTCCAAGAGAGTTGACATAGACATGACTATTTTGAACTGTTACTCATCACCTCATCTGAAAAGTTCAATGTCGTTTCTTAGTTAGTTTTGAAGAACAAATTTTGATTTTGTCTAAATAACCACACTTGTGGAAACCTATGTTGAACATTAAAACAGTTTGCACAACTTTCAATTAACCTTCTGCTTTAAGGATACTTTTTAAAAAATCCCTGTGAATTTTGATTAATACTATCTTATTTCATAGATATTTCTTGTGGGAAAAAAATAATATTCTTGTTGATTAAATAAAAGAAAATTTTGACCAAAGTGAGAGTTTAATTATGTTTCTTTTTTACAACTCTTTATTGTTTATCCTTCATGAGTAATTCTTCCTTTCCTATATTATTTTTATAAATTTATATTTATTCTAATTCTCCCATGCATATATAGAAGAAAGTTTTGTATAAATGACATCCTTTATTTTGGTATTCAAGGGTTGCTGCCTTTTACCATTGGCCATTGAAAGGAGTTTCAATGTATACAGGGGCTTTGTTAAGGATCTATTCTAAAATCCCAACTAGGGTGTCAAAAATATATTAATCTTATACAACTGCCAATAGCATGTAAAAACATTTACAATTGTAGGTGAAAGTTATCTATAAATTAATTTTATTTTTTGCATTACATGTATTAACATGTTCTTGTACAGGATGTTAACACATCATATCATAAAACATTGCATTTCATTTTAAATATATTTGTCCAAAAATCTAAATGTAATCACAATCTTTAAAAAAATTCTTACACATCCTAACATCACTAATGTTTATTATTATATATATGCAATTTATTAACTATTCAAAAAAAAAAACTACCATAATGATTTCAAAGTTGTTTGATGCAAGTTGTACTACGTAGTTTTAAGAACACCACTCTATAAAAATACCCTTCAAGATATACTTTCAAAAACAACATGTCAAGCTCTACCATATATGCCTTACCAAACTGTGGTTTCATCATTCGCCATAGAAACAACCCTCTTCCATCACACCCTTCAACATTATAGCTATTAATTCTTACTTCTTTCTCAGTTCAACACTTCTTTCTCATGGCCACTCACATACATCAATTTTCTTTTTCATAACTCTCTCATTTTCTCTCTCTCTCTCTCTCTCCCCCTTATCTATATATCTGAAAAAAATTAACAATCAATCCAATTCCAAGGTCCAAACCGCAGTCCAAAGCATTGTACACTTTCAACGTTTTGCAGGACAGTGTCTCTTTTGACTTAAAACTTCAAATCCTTACTGTGTATGCGTGGGAGAGAGTGTGTGTGGAGGGGTACATGTGTGGTTTATTTCGTTTTTATTGTGTTATTATTACTTCGATAAATCGATAAATCCCCCTTTCAACATCGCTGGTGGGGTGACAGAAGGAGCTCACAGACAACATCGAACCAGCAGCAGTACCACGGAAGGAAGGATCGATCACAGGGCTTCCTTCGCAGCAGACCCTGCCTGCGCTCACAGCATCAGCTATTCACGGCGTCGTGTGCAGATTGTGTAGCACGACTTCGCAGCACTCAGAGCTACTACGATCCCCGGACCCCCCACTCCCACTCCGACGCTGAGAGCGCATCCCTCGAGGCCGATCGTTAAGCAGGCCAGCCCAGCTCTGACTTCACCATCATCTCCGTCTCCACGGCCTCATCAGTCATCCAGTCCGCTTCCGTCTCCGCTGCTGAAGTCCTTGTACTCGTGCAGACTTGGGCTCTGAAATTGGGTGAGAATCGTGCGTTGTCTGCACTGGGTTGCCGCTGCTGGTGCCCCCATGCTCCCATCCCCCTCGGGATGGGCACAACCTCTTGGGATGTTGCTTCAGTGTTTTTGTCCTTGGAAATCTCGCCTCCGATGGGACCCAAAGTGCTGTATTTCTATTGAAATATCAGGTCTGGGTTTCTTCCATATTGTTGCCTGTTTTGCTTGCACAATGAGGGAGATGGATGTTTGGGGGTCTAGAAACGCCAGAGAACCCCATGAAATTTGCACAGAAAAGAGGGAGACTATTCTTGACCATCACGTTCGTATATGTATCATCCATTTCGACATGAAGTTGGAAGCTCAGAGCATAATTGAGTTTTTGTGCCTTCCGAGTCGTGCAAATTGATGTTTTTTGGTCACTTCAGATGAAGCATCAAGATATTACCATGTGTTCACTAATCATAGCATAATTTCAAACATTGGAAACCACGTCTTGGAAATGCCAGGGGCCTAGTTACAAGCAACCCAATTTCTGTAGTTTTCTTTTTTCTTTTTTGTCTTCTTTTTTCTTCTTTTTTACTATATATATATATATATATATATAAAAGTTTCTATAAAAATTTAAAAAAGTCCAAAATATTTCGTTGGAAAGGATCAATGTTTTTAACCTATAGAAATTGTTGTTTCAAGAAAAGCAAGGAAAGGAAAAGAAAATTTATCCTAAAACAATATTCCACAGCGCTTCCTAAATCCACGTACCATTCATGTGTAATTAAAATACAATTTTTTATTAACCAGAAAAATTGACTTTATTGATTGACTTATCACAATAGTTTTGGGAAATAAATAATGAACATAATACATATATATTTAATTCTTGATTTCATATTAAATGTGTTTTCTTCATAAGAGTTTTTTTTGGGTGTATGAAGGATATTGGCCTTTTTATTTTTTTTCTGTATAAACATATTTTTAATGAAAAATGAATCACCTAATTATGTTTTTAATTTTTTAAAAAAATCTTCCATTAAATTCATAATTTCCAATTACTACATTCTATTCTACACTATTACCAAGTTGTAACACCAAATGCTTCAAATAGATGAAGTAACATAAAATCCTATTTTCTCTCTGAGAAAGTACATTTTGTAATCTCATTGACCATGGAATACAAATTTCTTTCTAAAAGATTTAAGGATTTTGAACTAATGCCAAATGTTTTAGAAGATGAAAAAATTTCAAAAAAGTATTCTACTGCTGTAAATGATTTTTTTTTTTATCACGTGATCTCATGTGTTGTATTGCTGACGCTTAAACAAAAGCACATTGTAAAAACATTCAGATCAGTTCCTGTTCCCTGTACTCTGTGTGTACAAAACAAAGCTATGTTAAAAAACAATTCACAGAAATATTTTTTACAATTTCGTAAATAAAAAAGGGTTTGAAATGTGAAGATTTTTTCTTGGTAGGCATGGACCCTCACAACTTTGGCCCTCAAGCTTGGGTCCACACTGCGGCGTAGAACCAAAGATGGATGAGCAGCACAGGCTGCACAGAAGCCAAGAATTGGATCCCATTTCAAGAGGGCGAGGCTTTTCTGCAAGCTCTGCCATCTGTGAGCTTGTAAGCCAGCCTTTGGTTACAGGAGTTCTGGAAAGCTCACATATAAGGTGGAAACCAACGCAAGGTAGTTCAGACATGTGGGTAAGTGGGTGAGTTCACCACAAGGCTTCATCTTAAGCAACTACAAGTGTCAAGGAGAGCAGATTCAGCACTTGCTCCACTGTATAAATAAATAAATCAATCAATAAACACAATCAACAACAAGCGATGATAATGATAATCCCCACAGGTACAATTTCTCCAAGATCCTCGATTTCCACATCGGTAATGGAGCTCTCCTGGCACCTCTCCATCTCGTGTACTGGCGAGTTCAATGTGTATTAGTTGTTGTTTCAGAAGTGTGAGGGAAGCAACAGATGTTGAAGAATGAGTATCCTTTTTTTTCTATCGTTCTCTGGCTCCTGCAATGGATTCTCTCCAATTCTGTCTCTCAACCGCGCCGAGGTCTTGTCGAGAACCGTATCCACCAAGTTGAGAGTGTTCTGCAAGAGTTTCTTTAAGGTACTGTGTAGAGTCACCACCACCGATGTTATCACCTCCAGTGCTTGTCATGTCTGACTTCAACACAACAGAAGAGAGCTTGAATTGCTGGCTTGGTTGGATAATACACCCACGAGAGTTTTTTTTCCCATAGCAACCGACCAAGCAGCCAAATCATGGTTTCGCAACCTCCGCACGCTTGCTAAAAATAACCGTCTCCAGGTTTGCTGCTTTCCAGGAATCAAAACGATTCAGTGACGACCATAATGTGTACAAAATCATCAGCGTAGAATATGGACGTGGTGTTGACTCATATTACAGCAAATACTGACCTGCACCCAAATCAAACATGACCAGGGTCAAGGTAGAAGATTACCCCAATAGCAGGAAAAGCTGGAGGTGAGCAATCATAGTGTGTATTCACTAACGAGTCCAGAAATTAGTAGCAGCACACTTGAACGACGGGCAAATTGGTAACAGAAGAATTGTGCCAGCGTAACGTAAATCCGTGCGTGAGATTACCGAAGGAGTCGACCAACTTTACGGTGCATGATGTATTGAAGTCTAGGATTCATAGATGACGGAGGTCGCTCACAAGGAGGGCGTCGTCGGTGGGGCACCTGATCGATTACCTCCTACGTGACTAGACAGGAGACTGACGCTTTTTTACAAGCGCTTGGATTATAGAGGGATAATCCAATCTTGGTCTTATGACGATGACCACTTCAACGCTGTGCCTGCCGCAGCTGCAAATTCAGTGGTGATGCTGCGTCGGACGAATCTGTGGGACAACACAAACGTTACCAGGTTGCGGTTGGGACCATACTCATCTGCACCATGGCGGAGTATGAGAGAAACATCGGATTAGATAGAGAAATTCTCTTGCTTCTTCTGGTCGCTGGCCGCAGTGTGGGAATCGCATGTTGAACTTGAGAGCTCAGCAGACCGTTTGATCATCACGTGCGGTGGTGCGTGAAGAGTTTGCTCCTTTGCTAGCAATTATTTACACTTTGATGTCAAGTCGTTGTCGAGAGAAGTGGATTGCCGAGTGGTGAGCGAGGCATGGAGCTGAGGCGGAGCAAGGAGTTGATGACGTGAATACGAATGTGAAGAAGGCGAGAAAGAATTTAGATCTAGGTCGGTGGTGTGGTTGATTGGTAGGGAAAGAGATCAGCGGAGAAAGAGAGAGGGAGAGAGAGAGAGAGATGAGAGATTTGGCCTCTTCACTTGTGCACACTAGAGCGCCACCAGAAGCAAGGTTCCGGCAGTGCCAGAACCTGCAAGCGCAAACGGTGCCGGAAGAGAATTGCCTAGAAGGCCATCTGTACTCCCTCGTCGTGGCATCTGCATTCCTCCATTCGTGTCATAGGACGACTGGAGTTTTGATCGCAGGCTCTCACGCAAGGTCATTCCTCTAGGACGGCAGGTTAGGTAGACGAGCATAGACAGAGAGATTGAACAAGCATCAGATTACTCTTGAAGGATTGTGTTAACTGACGTTGGATCACACCCTGACGTAAACACCTCCAGGGGTAGTATCTCGGGTGGCGGAGGTAAGCCTCATCAACGACGCTGGGTTATGTTTGGAGGTTTTCAAATTTATCTGTAGCAGTTCCAGTGTGTCTTCGATGATCTGTACTTTAGTGACAAAGTTACCAGTGATAGCGCGAGTAACACTTTTCACAATTTGCCAACGCTGGAAATTCTATACAAAAAGTCGTTTTGCCTATGCTTCCCATGCTTCTACGGCGTACGAGGATTGTCCTCTCTGGTTGCACTCAAGTACGATGAAATAGAACATGTGATCACGAAAAAAGTGCTGGTCGAGGGGAGGAGGGAAACTCTCTAAAAACTGCCCACCTCAAAAAAAGCTCTGCAATCGAATGGCAAGAATTAGATGGAGAACAACCTTGTGCAGCTTTTCTTTTCCCACACATTGGCTACGATTCCATTCTGTATAAATTTTCGTGTCGCGTTTCAGTTATGCCATGCCCTTGCACTGCGCTGCTGCGAGTAGCAATTTTCTCGTCAAACTAGAGTCACAGACAAGGTAAGGAACTCATCGGTAACGGACATGGATGCAGGGAACAGGTGGTTGCAAGGTTGACGAATCACACTGGCGCGACCAAGATGTATCTCATGGGTCTTGTGAACTCGACGTTCACGGCCAGGCAACCAACGGGACATGTGGAGCTCGTTGCGCTGTCTGAGGAGATGCCAGTGGAGAGACACAAGGACTGGGGCATCAGCAATGACCACAATATCCGTGGCTATGGCCGTCACGATTGCAGAGCAAGGATTGAGGGTCTGAGGCCTAGCGCCAGCCCACGACGCAGAGCAATAGAGGAGCAACCGGCCGACCTCTGCATGGAGCCTCTGTTTCAACTGGTGTTCGAGTCCGATTCGTTGGATTCGTCTGAAGGTGATACATCCCTTATGGCGCACAAGCTCCGAATGCACATCCTGCACGAGACGAAAGCCATGCCATCTTCGTTGGAAACGGCACCGGTGGACGTGGTGGACAAAGGATTGAAAAACGAAAAGGATTTGTATCAAGAAGGGTCATCCTGCACTAACAAGGGATCAGACATGGTGCAAGCAGAGGAGCCAGGGTCGGAAATGACAACTGCGTCCAATACGACAATAATCAGCAATATCAGATCGACGTCGAAGCTTGGAAGCGTGTTTGCAGTTGGTCGATTATCCACGAGAGTACAACACCACCCGTTGCTAGTGGTAAGGGAGGAGCATGAGGAAAACGCAAGAGCAAGAACAAAAACGGGGATCAACTTAGCTTCGCCTGCCGTAAGAGATGTCACCGTGGAAAGCCCGCCGAAAACTGACGAGGCTCTCGCGAGAGTCTTACAACGCCCCCTAGAAGGAACTGATGAGGATTCTGTGAAGGTCCGAAAGCTAATCGCGAAGATAGAAGGCAAAGGCGCTGTGCTATCACAACAGGCTGGTCGGAAAATAGCAAGGAATGCGAAAATCCTCCCCGAGCCACAACCAGATGAGCGAAGCAGGGACAAGTTGCGAGAGAGAACAGTGCCGATCGCAGCAACGAAAAGTTCGAACTTAGTCTGTGATAACGCAGGATCTGATGAGGAGGAACCAGTATCTTTAAATTACCCAGTTATGGAAAAGATTGAAGGGAGATCATCACCATTGCTCCCTCGCTTGTTGCAAATAAAGTTTCAGAATCTGCCAAAGTTGGCAGTGAGCAGCACGGACACCGAGCCCATGATGGAGGAAAGGGAGTTGCGACACTCCTCACCGATATTGACACAGTTGGACGTTCAGGACGAGCTGTCATTTCGCGTGTGGGAACGGGAGTCGGTACCGAAGCGAAAAACAATTAGCATATCTAGAGATTTCCAGGAGCTTGACCTTGATGCTGGTGATGAGTACGCAAAGCCGAAAGACATCAAATCGACTGTATCCAACTATGGACGTAGCTCAGTTGTGAAGTCTCGCGGTATCTTATCGCGCAAGGATGTAAGCGTCACAGTAAATTCTTCGAAGAATGCCAAGGCTTTTCAGCCCCTGGAGGTTTCTCCATCAGCATTCGTGAACCTCAACACATTCTCACAGCTAAACCGAAAAGCAACACCGAACGTGGACGTGGATACCAGGCATTGTAAAGAAGAGCTGCAGCACGATTATCCATCGCCGTCGTCTTTCACGTGCGGAGCGTCCCCTAAGTCTTTGTTTTCAGACGACGACAGCATGTTTTCGAGGTTTCAGCAGTTCCCCAACTTCGACGCCAGCGAAGAAGCGCTGCCGGTCTGCATATCTCCTCGGTCGGTGCTATCCCACGAGCCCGATGAAATTTCTCATTGCATGTCGGATAGCTCAGAGACTCTCGACAATAGCCCCCTGCACACGGCCACTACGACATTGTCGTGCAACGACGAAGCGTCAGACTTAGAATCACCCATGAAGTGCAAGACTGTGGAAGCAGTGTGTAAGCAACGGCCCTTTTCGAAGTCTACTTACACCGGCAAGAAGACGGTAGGCGCCAGGTCTTTGGACGAGGAGAATCCAGACAAGGCACGCAGTGGTGCGGGACTGGTGGACGAAGATGTTGCCGATCTTTCAGATTTACGGTACTTTCATGAGGCGGAACAGCGGGAGCCATGGCTTGAGAAGAATGGTGGGGTGTTGGACGACACCGATTTGGACTTCCTCTTGCCTACGGATTTCAAAGAGCTTGACGCAGCATCACCAGCACCAGATGCTGTTGAGAGTACACACTCGGAGGTGATGGTAAACAGCCCGACGAAACCAAAAAGTCAGAACGCTTGGGTGAAATTCGTGAACGGTCAGCCGCGTGGCTTGAATGATTCACCGGAGGCAACAAAGCACCGACACAACAGATCTTCAAGCTTCCGGAGGTCTAGCATTGAAAAGCAAATTCCTCCGAGACCTTCCAAGCGCTCGGTGAAATTCGCGCCCGATCTGGTGCGAGAGCCCTCAATCTTGACATCCTCAAATCATCCAAAACCAAAGCCGCCGCTTACATTCCTCAAACTAGAGCCTGCAACTCTGAAAGATGACGATGAGCACATATATCCCAGCGTGAAGAGCTGGGAAGTTGAGGAGGAAGAGGAGCAATCCACACCAACATCATCATCGAGATCATCTAGACGGTGGCGAAGACATCGCGAGCTGCCAAATTTATCTGGTGAACTATCAGCAAACTCTCCGAATTCACTGCAGGAAGTGATCGAACCCGAAGACAGCCCATCGATCCTCATATCACGGAGACGGTGGCGGAGATCCCGAGATGAGTCGAAGCCAACATCACCCGGTGACTACACAAAATCTGGATGGAGCACCAGCTACGAACCGCGACACATGAGCAGGCGTCGCAGAATAGTGCAGATCATGCCTTGTGCAGGGAAGCTATTCTCTTGGCCTCACCGACTTTCACATCTCAAACCGAGTCGGAGAAGTTCTCTAGTGGACAGTGACAACGAGAGTAGCACTGTGGGAGAAGAAAGCTTTGGCAGATCAGCGAGGAGAGATGCACAGCAAGTTAGGAGAGTACTCAAGTTAGGAGAGTACTCAAGGAAGGCCGAAATTTTGCAAGAAAATTTTGCAAGTTAAGGCCCATGGATCAACCAGCTTGTCTGATTGTAAAATATTCAACAAGTTCAAACTGCAACTGCCTCTTTAGTCAGATATTCATTTCTCTTCGGGATGATTCTCCGAGTGCATGAGATACAGCTTGACAGCCACAAAAGTTAGATATAGCAACATGGGTGAAACTAACACATAGAAAACTGCCCCCCCTTTGTACTAATCGTAATTATGAACACATTTACCACTTTCCGATTCGTGCAGAACCTTTCCTTGTACAAACCAAGTTGCGGACCGTGTTTGTTTCTCATGCTGTCGATGCTCTAGTATGAAGCTTTTCAATATTGGTTTGCAGTGTCTTTTACGTTCTAAATGAATTGTATGTTCATCAAACATTCAGGTTTACAAACAAAGAAGCGCGTCTAGTCAAAAGAATAAACTTCATTTATCATCTAATTTTGTATGACAGGCCCATGGATGTTAAGAGCTGCATCTCATCATCGATAAACCCCATCACATATCTGACTTGACAGACCACTTACATGACCCCAAGAGCGCAAGTCAAATTATGGCCGTTACTCCATACTATAGCTGGGAGATAATACTTGCAAGGTAACACGGTATTAGAACTGCCAATGAATCCCAATTAATCATTAAAAAAATCAATAATTCCGTTCAAAACCGTGCCAAACCAGAGGGTAGTGGGACTGAAAACCACTTCAAAGCATGGAACCCGAACTACGGCACCCACATTCCTTACACAAAACTTGCAACTCTTGGAAGTACCACTTGGTTACCCTCTGGAAACGATGTGGCACACCAACATAGGAATGATGAAGGAATCAACAACCAGGATTTACTTTGTCAAAGAGGAAGATGGCAGGGTGGCTGTCGGTGAAGAGGTGGAAGCTACCAAAGAGGGTCGGGGTTTCCTGGCAGAATGGGAGGGACTTGAGGACATCGAAGGGGAGGTTGTCGGTGGTAAGCGAAGATAGGGTTGAGCAAGGCGTTGGAGAGGAGGACATCATCAGATTCGTGTCCACCAGGGGGACGATGGTGAAGTCGGAAGAATGAGACGCTATTAATCGCGGTCTGGAGGGCAACTGCGGCGTACTAGAGACTAGCAAAGCGGAAGGATCAGAGAATACTATCTAAATCCTCTAAACAGGGAATTTGGGCTGTCGCTAGAGTTGCCGCATTGTTGGATGAGAAAAACCGCTCCACGCAGGGTATGGCGCAGCAAAAACGCACAAGATGACATTTATCTGAGTCCCCCACAAACCCACGTGCAGTGCAAGCATTTCGTTGCAAAAGCTGAAAGTGGAGGAATACAAAATTCTAAAGCCTAAATATAATTTCAATAAGCAAGCGCAGATTCAGGTCCACTAAGGACTCCCAACCACTACAGGTTAAGAGAGTGCTCTCACTAGACCTGCTGCGCTGTCAGTCGTCAAAGGAGGGGAACACTCGAGGCCCAAGATACAAAAAAGATTGACTCACTTGTTAAGAAAGAAACTTCAGCAATTAGCTGGGGAGGTAGCTCAAAATGAATTTTGGAACAAGTCTGCAGTAGTTGATAGTCATTAGAAGTCCGACTGCTTTGCTTCGGACCAGCTAAATACAAATCGGCTATGTTAGGTTCGTCCACATATTTCTTTATGAGGAACGTGAATTCTGTAATCTGGGACTTCCTAATTTGATCTTGATCATGGTTTATAACACCGAATCAATGTCTGAAGAATCATGAATGTTTCTAAAGTCTGCAAGTATTTTCAGGTGCAATCAGAAACTGAGGCTAAATAAAGAAGGCGTGCAGAAAAATGTACAATGAAGAGCATTACATATCTCGACTTACTAAAGTCGGGCACGCAACGCCTGTTCGACTTCAGACCAGTTGTGAACTCTTGTGATCAATGGATGGGTTGGACCCTGCTCAGTCTTGCTCCAAGGATAGTTCCCGTGCAAATCAAACAGAAGAACCTCGATCCCATGTTCGGCACACTCCAAAGCGTATCGTGGGTTGTCGTCAATGAGAACTTCCACTCCGAGCGACCTAATTACAAGCTCAATCACAACAGAACTCTCAGAATTCTCATTCTCTAATTCTCTCACTATGCTAAGACACAGAGAGTACGCTCCAAATGTGTATTGCTAATTCTAATGAATGAAGGATTCAACAAGAGAAGGCAAATGCACCACTACAAACGAAGATAAAGCCTTCACGACATGCTAGATGGGAGATAAGAGTATGTGAGAGAATGACTTCAAGCAATCTAAACCATGTCGATGTAGTTGAATAAAGTACACATGAAAATCGAGAGTGTCCAGCTAAGGATTTGAGTGGTACCTGCAGATTTCAGATTTAGACCGTGCCTCACCCTCCAAGGCGAAATGATTTCCAAAGTGAACCTCCTTGAAGATGCCGCCATAATGCTGATTGATCCAGTCCATGGTTGGCTGCCTTATGACATGTTGCCTGGATCTGAAGACGGGCAATACGATCACTTGAGACTGGTTTTAATCGCTATGCATCAGCAACCAGTCAAAGAGTGAAAAAAAAGCATCTGTTAACAGCAGAGGATTCCAGACAATAACCCAAGCGATCTCACTTTGAATTCACCGAGAATACCAACACAAAACATACATGGTCAACAAGGAAGCGCAACTGGAAACTAAATTCAGGATTCGGTACTTACGTAACAACAACAAGGTGGCAGTACAAAGACAGTTGCTGGAGGGCTTCAAATGCCCCAGGAATTGGTAAAATTCCACTGTTGAAATGCTCCGACTCGAAGAAAGCATGAACACGATCGTTGGCTGCATTTTGTAGGCATGACTAACATTTCAAATGACCATTCTCAATGCCTCCAGCTACCCACCTAAATCCAACAGAATTACTGTTCCTGCACTAAACTTCGGGTCCTCAGAGGAACCAACTAAGATCCATAATTGCAAGCGTAATGTACCATGAAAACCCTCAAAGAGCAACAGTATCAACCAGATGAAGAAATAAAAAAATAATGAACAAGATATAAAGCGCAAAAAGCTGGACCATTAAGTGTGAACAAACTGACTCAATGTGAATCTGAAGATTACCTTCTGTCTGTGAGCATCTCCAGATCTGCAATCCAGTGGACGAGTTCAAAATGAGTATTTCTTAACATTTGTAATTCATACTGAACCATGTTCGATAGCAGAAAAAGCAGGTGTATATCTCAGTCTGCAAGCATGTAAGTGTTACAGGGTTCAGTCTACACGCATCCTCTACCACATCAACCGACTTGATCACTTGGGTAGAAGCGGCAATTGCCTACCTTCATGAAATCATACACATAGTACTCTGACACATTGTGCTGCAGCAGGTATTCTTCGGCGACAAATTTGTTCAAACTGGCTAGGAAGTTCCCGAGAACTGCAAGAACGTTCTCGATTATGATTACAAACCAGTCTAAATTCAGACTTCTAAAAGTCAACAGTTCATAAACCACATCAAAACACCTTCACAAACCAAACATCCTCAACATTATTCCTGATCTTAAACTGACCCGGCACATGCGAAGTATAAGACTTGAAAACGCGGCATTGAAATTTTGACTTTCATCGTTAAAGTCGTAACGATTTCGCACCTTCGTCAACATCCACACCGACACGCAGCAGCTTAGAGGGCGCGTTGACCTTTCCGACCACACCTAACATTTGCTCTTGGTCCGCACTCGCCCCTGCATCTTGGTAAAGACCACAATTTGATTCCGCGACTTGTGAATCTGTGATGATTGGCACGTCCTGCGTCCTTGCTTCGCCCAGATTTTTCAGGTGCGTGTACAAAGCCATGGGCACTGCATCTGTGCGTCTTCTGCTATCGCCGCCCCGCGAATTGGTCCATTTGCCCCCAGAACATGACCGCAGAGTACCCATTCTAGAAATCTTGCCATTATTCCAGACATGTCTTGCTATTTTGGTGAATTGTAATGTAGGCAGCGGTAACCATGAGGGACCATCCAACCACCTTGATGTCGGAACCCCTGATGTAATTGCATTCCCGCAACACCCACATAAGTTGCCTCTGCCCACGATGGCCATCTTTCTAGGACACGACTACCTTGCCTACCACTTGCAAATTTTCCCGCGTCAATCCGCACTACAAGCTTTCCCCCAAAACTTCCAAGAGTTCCCAACATGTTCTGCTCAATCCAACAATGCACCCGTCGGACGATATACCCACAATGCGCTCAAGGCGTCATCTCCCCAACGCGAGACTTCCCGTCGTCGCCCTGCACTAACACACTCACGCATTCAACCTTCTGAAGCCAAAGCCACGACTTAGCTGTAAACACGATGCAATTGCATTTGAAGTCCAATGAACTGAGTGAGCCTCCCAACGATACCCATCTACAACAATGCACAAGAAATTCCTGGAGCGCTCCGAGCATCCCGAATCTCCCAGTCCGACTCCTCCAGTGTGCAGAACATTCGAAGAACCACCTCAGTTACAGCACAGAATTCCTCGCGAAGAATGATAAGCTTGCACACCTGATGGTGTGACTGCTGCCGACAAGCCTCACATGACAACCTCATGCCCTACCTAAGATACACAGCAAAGGAAGATAGATCGCTACTACGGTCACCTCAAGCCATACTACACCCAGCCCAAAACTCTACCTCTCGACCAAACTCACAGCCCATCCTACCCTGCAGCTCGCATTCAACTGGAGGAAAGCCCCAATTTTTCAATAAAATCCCCAAGAAAATCAACACGCCGCAACCCTACCTCCCAAGCTCCCCACAACTCATTAAAATGCCACATCCCAACCCACATCAATTCCCAATACGCTCAAATGTCGAAACCCACCACAGCCCAGAGAACCCAACGTACTCCACGCTTAGACACCGCCCCCTCGCAAACCAATTTTCCGATCAGATCAGCTTCAACGCTCCAGGCCACCCCACGGAAAGTCGAATAAAGCCACGGAACAAAATAGTGGCGGTGCGCCAAAGACGAAGTTTCGTAAAGGAATGATTTCGCCAAGGCGAGGAATGGGAGTGATTGATGATGATGGTGTTGATGATGGACTAGAGAACTGGAAGCTTAACGGCGGTGGAGCCCGGGCTGGCTGCAACAAAGCGAAACAGAAAGCCTCCTTGCACGCAACCAAAGTATCTATCTACTTAATTAATCTCTCCAGGCACCCGCGATGAGAATGGAAATCATCATCATCGTCATCATTCAAGGGCCGGCGAAAACGGCAACCAAAAGTTAGCGGTACGGGGATCCTGCGCGGTTCCATGGCACTTGCGCCAATCCCCAGCTCGCAGCTCGCTGCCATCGTCCCGTTGGGGATGAGTCCCCCGCTAGCCCTAATAGCAGCTTTCTAACCAGGGGAAGGCAACGAGGCTCAGGCCCACCGGCGCGGCGTTTCATTCATCCATGTATCCCCTTCATCCCTGATCGGCGACTTCTTTTATTCATTCATCCGGAATCCTCTGACTCCGAGACTTGGTCTCGTCCTTCCCCAGGATTTGATTCTATTCGATTCAGCCCTTTGTGCCTCCTCCTCCTCCTCCTCCTCCATTGGCTTCAGGGTTTTCGGGATGTGCCGCAGGATGACGTGGCGTTACGACTACTTGTGGCTGATTTCACACTGTGTGGTGCTTTGTGTTGGGGATATTTTAGGGCTTGGTGATAGAGCGTGGTCATTCTGAGCTATTACTCTTGGATCTGTGGGATGCTAACGTGGCGCGGGTATTCATGATCTAAGATCCCCTTTGCACTCCCCCCACTCTAATTCTTGCCTACGGTCTGTGATGTGAGAAAGAATTGAGCTACTGCATTCACGAAGATTGGAGCAAAAAAGATATATAATTCCTTTAATTCAAAAATGAATCAAATATCAAAACTTAAAAATTAATCTTTAAAGAATAATAAGAATCATTGGAGATGGTTGTATATAATGCTAATAATTGTATCAAGTTCAAATTTGTTTAATTTATGTATACACATATATACACATACATATGTAAACACAGTAAGAAAATACAGATTTATTTACAATTGCTCAATTTTGTAACATTCCAACACGTATAATTGCTGTGTGCAAATGATAACACCTTATATTGGATTAAAACATAATCATGTTTCTTGTAATAATAGTAATATAACATTCTCAAAACATATATATATATATATATATATATATATATTCAAAGTTTTTTTTTAATAATTTGTCTTAAATATTAATTTTATTATTTTACAAAAAAATAATATATATAACCATATTATTATAATGTTAACTTAAAAATTTGATATTACTATATATTAGATATGTTTTAGTATATATTTATAAACATATATTTTTAAGATAATATATATACAAAGAGAGAGAGAGGAAGAGAGAGAATTAAAGCACTATGATAAAGACAAATCTTTTAATAAATATGATTTGTTCCAAATAACTCAATAAAAAAGAAAATTTGCAAACAAAACAGTAATGATGGCTTAATGCTAGCAACACCACTATACATTAATATTAACAACATTATTGCATGTTTTCCTTGGTTTACTTTGAGGATTTATTGTAGTAAAAACTAAAGAAAGAAAGAAAGAAAGAAAGAAAGAAAATTATAGCACTATTTGGAATCTTTTGAAATGTATGTGTGTATATATATATATATATATATATATATTACATACATGTACATGTATTTTATTTTAAGATCACTTTGTTGTTTCAATACAAATTTCAAATTTATAGTCATATTTTCTAAATTATAGAATGGACCATTATTTTTCATTCCATTATTGCATATATTCAAACATCTCATTTATTTACTTGGTTCTGAGTCATGCTCTTTTATGGTTTTGTTTGTTGATGTTGTTTTTTTTTAATTTTAAAAAAAGAAAAGAAAAAAAGAAGAAACTTCAACATCAACATTAATATTGATATGTCGAAATTCTTTGCCAAATCCTCTAATATGAGTTTTTATTTTTCGTGTAGAATATATTTTAGTATCTTTAATCATCAAAAACCCCCAAATTTTGAACATTGATGTATGGTTTCACTCATCTGCTTGATATCACATGCTCTTTTTGAAGAGAGGTTCATGCTATATAAACATTTTTTGAATTTAAAAAAGAAATCATACTAATTTATTATGTAGTTCTAATATTTTTTTAAAATAAATTATATGGTTATCTACAAAAAAATTAATTGAATATTTATGTTTGTATCATGTAATAACACTTTAAGATGCATACATGTGTACATAAGTAAATATTAAATGAACAATTGTGTATAAATGTATGTATACACATACATATCCATATATAAGAGTTTATTATTTTGTCTAATTGGAATTATTATTATTATTTTGACAGTAAACATGTTTTATATAATCAATTATTATTCACATATTGTTTTTTTAGTTGCTTTACTTTGATACAAAGTAAAAAGATTACTCAAATGAAGACAAATTTTAAATTTGGATTTGAAAGGTTACGTAGATAACAAATCAAAACAATAAAAGTCGGAAATAAAAATCAACAATAGTTATTCACAGAAAATGTATTATGAATATCTAAAGGAGTTATTCATAATATTGAAGCAATAACTAAAGGAGTTAAAAAATATGATGCACGAGAATTTCACCCCGTTTTGTCAATAAAGAACCACCAAACCCTAACGCCAAGCTACCAGGGC
The DNA here is from genome assembly GCA_036785485.1 of Physcomitrellopsis africana. Taxonomy (NCBI): domain Eukaryota; kingdom Viridiplantae; phylum Streptophyta; class Bryopsida; order Funariales; family Funariaceae; genus Physcomitrellopsis; species Physcomitrellopsis africana. Next base: position 105,604 of record JAWRVF010000867.1, read on the forward strand.
AGTAAGCATGCTTCCATGGATTGTTGGGGGCAGAGGAGCAATTGCAGAAGGAGAAAAGGCCAGGGAGCAGCGTGACGGTCTGAGCGGGGATCAATGCGAGGCTGTGTGAACGGGGTCTCATTCGAGGCAGTGTGAACAGGAGCATGCGAGGCCAGGCATGGGGAAAGGGAGGGTGGTCGAGCATTAGGGCATGGGGTGGGGGAGACAGGGCGCGGGGTGTAGTAGTTTGAGGAAGCATTGTAGCATTGGAGCTTTGTCACAGCACGAGCAGGCGCAGGAGCTATGGCGACCGACACCGGCCTGGAGTCTCTCATCGATCGTATGTGCCCCATCCCCCATTCCACCACCCCTCCACTACTGCTGATTTCTCCCCCTTTTGCGATCCAGCTTTCGTTGCCGATCGTACCCTGCGGTGTCGGTATTCTGTCTTACATAGCTCGGCCAGGGCTTAGGGTTTTTGGTTCCCTCCCTTGACATCTCCTTTCGGGAGTGGTCGATTCTAGCTTCTTAACTACTTGAAGACATTGCTGGGGCTTGATATCGTTATTTACTGTGGATCAGTGTGTGGGGACGTTTAGTAACTCGGCTGCATTGTGGATGAGAGCGATTGTTGTCTCGTACACAATTTTGAATTTTATTAGGTGGCTTATTTTCTTGGTGTTCTTTGCTGTACGGCATTCTATTTGTAATGAAAAGCGTATGTTTTTTTCGCGTCGAAAGCATTGGCGGGAACGTGTACGAGCGTTCTCAGATGTCCTCTAAATTCATAAACATAGTTTCTTTAATTAAATTTTCGCTGATGGATGGGGTGAGTTTTTGTGCTATTTTCATAACAATCAGACTTTATTAACATGAATTGTGGATTTCGGGACCGACGTAGAACAGGGGGATCAAGAATGTTTACCCAGAATTTTTCCAAATGACTATTGGCTAATCAAATGCGTCCACATTTGAGTATCTGTTGTAATTTCTCGGAGAGGCTTAATTTTGTTTCTGTGCATTTGGTGGATACTGCAGAGACCATTTCCGTAATAACCAATGATGGGCGCAATATCGTGGTATTCATCTTTCTCTTGATTTCCTTACACTAGAAATTGCAGTTCGGTGCTTCCACCCCTAGCATGCAGGGTCTTCATAACGCGCGCGCGCACACACACACTCACACGCAGACACATACACCACCCCTCTTTTTTTTTCTTTTTTTTTATTTTTTTTATTTTGTTTATTTGTTTTTTGGTTGTGGTATGCATAAATATAATTCTGCCGTTAATCTTTTCATTACTGTACAGGGTGTGTTGAAAGGTTTTGATCAGGCTACAAACCTGATATTGGATGAATCACATGAGCGTGTGTACTCTACTAAGGTATATCCGATTGGTGTAATCCTACGAATCCTATAGTTTTACGGTTGTTTTTGCTGCCGTAGCATGATGAATCCAAAGCTAGACCAACGTGCTGGCTGAGTCGTGTCTTTTCTTAACAATGGTAGCATTCACGTTTTAAGGTTGTTTTGTTCGATACAGGCTGGTGTAGAGCAGGTTGTGTTGGGTTTGCACATCATCCGAGGAGATAACATGTAAGTGCCTTTTGTTGAACCATTTTATTGTGTGATGGTTTGTGTTATGCTCATTGTCAACACTTCATGTTCTGAAAAGACTCGGCGTTCTCATCCAATGGTTAAACTATCGTTTAGTCTTCATCACATATGGTTTGGAATGGGTTGGTTGTTACAGAGGAGTGGTCGGCGAATTGGATGAAGAGCTGGACTCTAATCTCGATTTGAGCGCACTCCGAGCACATCCGCTGAAAGCTGTGCAGCACTAGGACATTCTTAGCACTCAAGGTATGGAGTCTGCTTATGTCTGCCTGCAAATGTTTAGACGATGTGGACTACGTTTGATAACTCTGGTCTTTCGATTATTTTTTTTTGATATTAATTAATTACTTCTCGTTTTCCCATTCCATAATGAGATGTGTTTCGATATTGAATTGGGTATGTTTTCTGATCTTTTATTTTTCAGGAAATGGCTGAGGAAGTAAACGCGGATTTGGGACATGCTGGAAGGGAGGGCCATGTGCATCCAAAGAATATCTTTTTAAATATCTTAGTTCACCTAGCACATATATCTGATACTTGGTTATCGATGTCGTTGAAATACGTTGATGACGTAGATAGGTATTATGCTCAGCAGGATGATTTTGAGGGTTGGAGAAGGCCAGGTGCTGCTTTAGCATTGCAGCATCACAAGAGCGTTGGCTTTCCCCTATATGGGTAGATTTGAAATGTATCATTTGAAGTCGGATTAGACCAAAGTTTGTACACTGAAGTCATTGGCATGTTTTGTGAGTAAATGCTCTACTTTTTGTTTCAGCTCTCGCTTGTTGATCTGTTCATTGTTTAGAGCTTATGATGCATCAGTAATGCAGCCAGTGTAAATTTGTGTATCTCTGCGTGCACAAAGTAGTGTCAGTCATACTACTTTTTGTGGTTAGTCATATCGAAGTCGATGGTTTAAATAGCACGAACTCCAGTCGCTACGCGCCAGAATCACTTTCCACATTGCTTTTGATGGACAAAGGTGTTATCTTACGAAGATGATTTGACCTTACTGCAATCTTTTCTGTAACCACCCATCTGTGGTATCCCTAACAAGAGACATCAGAGGTTTATAGTGCAGGTGACCAAAGTTAATAAGAAACTACGTGTCGGATACGGCCGTCCTTCAGACATCAGATGAGTCGTTCCAAGGGGATCGTACTGTTTCCAGTTAAATATCATTGATCAAGTTATGTTTGGCAACTTTGGTATGTTTTCCTCTGCTGCGCATACAGGTATCTCTGACGAGGCATGTTCGAGCTACAAACATGTGACATCTTCAATCTACAAATATGTGTTCAGATTCATGCACAGATATAGAAACAGGGAACGCTCAAGCAATAACTCTCACCGAATACTAATTGGCATAGATTGAAAGCAAGGGGAAGTATACGTGGTTTTGAACAGAACATTTCATTTTTTCAGATAGGCTTGGAAGAGTGGTTCTTGTCCACAACCGCTTTTTTAAATTTTAGTTTACCTTCAGGGCAAACACGAGACGAAGCGTGGATGAATTTAAAATCAGCTTGAAACAGTTCTTTGTCAACGCATGTCATGGCCACTTGCCCCAGTTATGTCAACAAGAATGATTCTTGAATAATTTCAAGGACTGAGAAAGAAAGTTACAGAAAATAAAACAGATTGGGAATTAGAATGCATTGATTAAAGCTGGATGTGAAAACCAGAATTGACTCGTTGATGTGTCTTGTGGGTAGGCAGTAGAGTGTTTTGCTGGTGTACACCGACGTCGACCACAAGGCCCACATCAGATATTGTGACCAGGGTGTTGGATTCGACTAGCTCAAGAGATGGACCCAGTGACCACCATCACAAAAATGATGTAAAGTATTCTAGTCTGACATATCAGAAAGGCCATTTGTCTGACAAATCCTTTCTTACGCTCCTCGTAGTTTATCTTTCAATAGCCGTTACTTGTGCCGCTTGGTACGCTGCCTGAGGACTAAGGCTTTTAAGGAGTCAGGGTGCGCATTACCATGCATCCTTGCAAGAATGACACACAAAGATAGCGCAGAGGAAAGCATGTTGTGTTTCTAGCTCGGTTAAGTTCCAGGATTGTTTTATTTTATCTTGTTTTATCTTAATTTGAAGTACGATTATTGGCACAGGCTATGGCAATGGAGGGTGAAGCAATGGGTGAAGAGATTTGATCATTGACAGCGACCTTGTCACAAGGGAATCCTCGCATTCTTGTTGTAGGTAAGTTTCAGGCACGACTTTCTACTACGCACGATGCAGTCTGATATCATGAGTAACAAGGTTGCATTGCTGTGAGTAGGTGTTGAATGTGGACTTCGGTTTGCACTAAAGCTCTATGTCAACTTCGGTTTTCTAAGTGATTGACATGAATTTGCCCTGCACTGTTATGATTGCTTGCTGCTCTCCACTGCAATCACAATTGCGCAATGCAGATTGATGTCATGACTGAATGATTTAAATTTATTTTGCATTGCTGTGTGTGCCTGTTACTCTCTACTGTGAACCAGTTGTTCACGTTCTTGTACAGGAAAGCGCATATACAATTGACTTCAATGTTCTTCCGCAACAGAATGTTATGTATTCTTTTTGTTTGACGACTGTATCCGTGTTGTAGTGATGATATCCACATGACGTGTATTACGCTTTCTTATTAGTATACTGAAGCTTCAACACGGATCACATGCATTTGTGTTTTCCTGTTCTTGTAATGCAGCTTCTTCCTAGATTATCTTTACTGAACCTTCTTCCTTAAGCACATGATTTGTGTTTTGTTGTTTGGGTACTGAAACTTGTTTTTGTTGTTTTCGTTGTTTGAGGTTCTTGGTGGATAAGTTGTACCTTTCCAATCTCAACATCCAGTTCTACCCCAAGTTCATACGATCAACTCGCCTGCATCAACGTTCATATCATCACAAGCCCTAATTGCGAGCCTAGAGGTAGATGTTTCTATTCACGACAACATTGTATCAACACGTCAAGGAACAACTGTGTTTGCAATTCAACCTGCACATTCTTGACGGTTACATTCTTCGATGGATCTGTGGAGTCCAATGCACGGTATACATGGAAGGGAAATTGTGCATCTTCAAAGTTCTTGTCCTTCCACAACCATGCTTGTAAATTAACAAAGCTCTTGTCCGTCACCCACAAATATGCAAAATGAAGGGGACTTCTCACAAATGCTATTGGACTTCGAATTTCACATTTAAAAAAATTGGAATTTTTTAAATATTATTTTGGAAAAAAATTTAAATAAAAAATTTAAATAAAAAATTTAAATAAAATCCAAAAGACTAAAATACCAAAACGAATGCTGATAATAGCATGAAAATATGTATACCTAAAGGCAAAGCGTGATAAGCCTCGAACAGTTGAGCTCAAGTACAGAAAGTGCTGAACATTGACTGAAAACATTACAAGTAGTATATATATATCAACAAGGTGTACAGGGAAAACTGATCCCAATGAAGAAACCAATTCCACTCGTCCACCACCTTCCGGTGCCTTCCATACACTGCTGCACTGGTCAAGGAACCATAATGCGATTCCAAAAGAACCCAAAAGAACCTTAGAGATTACAATTCAATAAAACCAGAAAGGGGGGAAAGAGGGAGGGTGAGCACGAGAGATAGAGATGGAGGAGACGAAGAAGAAGAAGAAGAAGAATCATCAGTTCACCACTAAAAGTTCATGGACAACTCTGACCTCAAATAAAGGATGATCAGATTGTTGCAGCCAAGGCGAACCTCTCGTATGTTACTGGAGAGAGAGTTTCAATGTAGTGAGATGATGACATGCGGCATCTTGTTGTATGACTACAGTCTGAGTGCTGGGGCAGCCACCTCAATTTAAGGTCTGGAGTAACCGAGCTGGTCCAGTCATCGGTGCAAAAGTCTGCGAATAAGAGGCAGCATTTTCAGAGACCCACTGGTCCTCGTCTGCAACATGTTCATCTTGTGGCTCAAAAAGCCCTTTTAGTCTTGAGCAAGAGAGAGGGTTGACACCCACATCCCAAGCTTCTGCTTGATGGTCTTGAGCAGTTTCAACTTGACAATACCCCTCCGTCATCTGCTTCATGTTAGGAGTGACCTCTTGTGGCATTTCAGAAACATTGTAGTACTGAAGTTTATGATCCATTAGACTACTCTGATCTACCACGCCATCAGAGGAGCTGACGTCCTTCATCCTGATATCTTCCGACAGTTGCAGCCAGGCAATCATCTCCAAGATGACTGCACACATTCAAACATACCACAAGCCTTACCAGAAGTAGAAAACTCTCAAGAATAGCAGTACATTATATGGCCACTGAAAGTGGACACCTTAATAAATGAGGGATAAAAGGATACGTTAACTTGCGTGCAGTAAGAGGCAACCAATGGCAAAAGATGAAGGCATTAGATGGAGACTTGGGAGAGAGCACCACATCCACACAAATCAAGTGTGGTCGTTTGAGTCGCTTCCATTTCCAGTGTCACCAAATGCGGACATATTCCTAGGTTCAGAGCCACCAATCCCACCTGCAACATAACATGATATCCAGCAAAAGTGACTCATGTGCTAGCTGTGTGTTTTGAATATGAATTTTGAAAGTTTGTGGATTGTGGAGCTTGATCATTTCATTAGAATCGGCCCTATTGTTTTTTTTGCAGTGGTTCAATTTGTCGGTAGTTTTTTCTTGAGCAGCCGGAGAGGTTGCGGATGCAGCAAGCAGAGGAAAGCAGAGGGCGCCATTCAGAAACTTTTTTGGTTTTTATTTTTGTTGGAGCAAGATTAGAATAGATGGGTAGATCACAAGATTGAGCATTGGCCCAAGAATCTTTTAATAAATCTTTTGAGATGTAGCTAAGAGCACTAGTAGTGGTTCTTGTGCCATTCAAAACCCCCATACACATGATGATTCTAATGCTACTACAAATGTACTTGTTGGATTGACATTAAATCCATACATTGCACAAGTTGAATATTGTGATTAGAATATTATTTATTGTTGGAAGCGTGAGCTTACTGTCTTTTGAGCTGTTGATGTGAACGTCACTAATTATTCTTTAGAGCCTCGATAGGATTTTGTACAAGTTTCCAATACAATTAGCATACGCCATCACTTCTGAGTTGGTTCATTGTTGGAGGGCTTCAAATTTTCTTCAATCAATCACTTGCATTAGTGAATTGTGGGGTGGAATTCCTTAGGTAGGAGCTACTTAATGTTAACTTTCTGATATGCTCAAGAACATCAAAATTGGAGCCAAGACAAGTTCTTTGTAACAATTCAAATGATAAGTGGTCCAATGCTTCAGCAATTTGGATCACCTTACTAACTTCTTTGGTAGTTTTTAGAGCTCAACCATTGGATTATTGTGAATTCTTATATTGCAAAAGTTATTTAAGCTCTGGTTCCAATAACCTAAAATAGTAGAGATTGGAATATTGAAGAAATTGGAGTGGCTAGTAGAGATAGGAATGTTATAATTGGATTTTTAAAATAAGTAGTTGAATTTAACAAAAAAAAAAGAAAAAGTAGTGAATACTTAATTTTTTGTGTGTGAGTTCTTAAAGTAATTTAGCTTGTGATTGTGATTATTTTATTTTATTTTAATTAATTATCATAATTATTTTAAATAAGTCATTAAAATTATAATTATAATTTATTAAAATTTTTTAGATTTAGGATTTGCTAATGTTGCTAGAAATACTTTGGACAAAGATAAAAGTTATTACTTTATACTTTGTTGGAATACTTTTAGATTAGAATTTATGATTATTATTAAAAAATATATTAAAATGTGCTAGAATATGGTGATTAGGATTGCATAAGATTTATTAGGATTTATTTTAGATTAGAATAGTAAAGATTATAAATCAATGATAAAATATTTGATTCTTTAAAAATATTTATTTTTTAATATAAAAAATAAAATAGAGTTTTGCATCTTATAAGATGTGATAGCTAAACTATATTATATATAGTAGTAAAAATAGGAAGTTTTCAAGTAGAAATGGTAATATTATAAGTGTATAATAGAATCTTGTAATTTTTTAAAGAAGCAATGGCATAGTAGGACATAACATACAAGTGCAAAGGAATAATGATTTTAAACAAAAATATAAATCTAATGTATCATTGTAAATGTGTGGTGATAGGATACAATTAAAATATTTATAAGTGATTCATTATAATATACCTTTTGGAATCAACTAAGAAATGATTGTGAATGATGTAAAGGTTATTTTGTTTTTAGAAGTAAAGAATTTTGGTCATCATAGAATAATATGATAATCATCTAAAATATTTTTGTGGAGATATTTGTAAAGAATGCCAAGCCTATGTTAGAGCATTGAAGGTTTTATCAAAAGAAGAAGATATATTAAATAAAAACCAATGTGCAAATCTATGCAAGAAATTTGAATATGTTATGAAGGTATTTAAATATCTAATAGTTTATAACAATGATAGCTTGGAATATAGGCACTTAACAAATAAGTTGTTTTTGTGTATTGAAGAAAACTTATTTCCTAGTGAAGAATTATAGCTTAATAAAATATTATATTATAATAAAAGATATTATAAATAAAATTATTCAATGTTGTGTATTTATAAATAAATAAATAAATATTTCTATTTAAAAATAAAAATAATAAAAAATAATTCTAAATAAGATATTAAAAAAAATAGACAAATATATTTTTTTTATTTATTTTTATTGGTATTATATCTCAAATCGCAAAAGAAATATGCTACTTGTATAATATGTATGTAGTACATTGTAATCTAAGCTTGATAACATTTTTTTTAATGCTATTGAAGAAAAAAATAAAAATATATGATTGTTCAATATGCTATTATAAATAAGATTGATGTTAGAATGTCCAAGATTGAAGTTAGAAGTAATCCAAAAGATATATAGAGAATAAGTATGTTTATAGAAGCATAAAATATATGGTTCTTGAGACATTGAAGAATAAATTTCAAACAATGATAATATATCTTTTTAAAAAAAATGTTTATTTATTTGTAATGGTGTATTTTAAGACTCTCTTAAGAAAAGATCCATTTTATAATATTTACAAGATAAAAGCGATATTGGAAAGAATTAAAAAAAAATTAAAGTTCAAATTTTCTTTCAAATTGCAATGAATTGATTTAATTCATTTCAGAGTATTGAAGCTTGAATCCTTTACAACAGCCAAACTTTAAATTTTTTAATAAAAAAATTGATTCTAGTAAAGAAAAAAAATTAGCAAAAATTATTGTGGCAAAAGAATCATATTTTGGTCTATTAAAGAATAATAGTTATAAAAATATGGTTTATTAAAAAAAGAGTAGTCTCAATAAATTATTATTAATAAAAATTATATTAAAAAAAATTTTAAAAATTATATTAAGTTGATTAAATTGATTTGATTTTTATTTTTATACATATTTAAATGCTAAGATGATAGTTAGATATCTTAGAATGTATGTAAGTTTATAAAATTAGATTAGAATGTAATATGTGTGTTACATATTTTAAAAAAATAAAAAAATAATCGATGGTTTAGTTTCTAATTTTAAATTAATATATTTAAAGAAGATGGATTTGGTAGAATAGAATACTTATTGCAAGTATTATAACTATATTCAAACAAAGTGAAGGCATTGTGTCTTGTTAAAATAGATGGAATATGCAAGATCATAATAGAAAAGACCACATTTAATGATATGAAGCACTTATGTAATGCCTCATATTTTGTTTAGTGTATTTATAGTGGTGGTAATTGTTATAAAATCTCATGTAATATTTTGGAATAATTTAAAGATAAATTTAAAAAAAAAAAGATTTGAATGAAGCTAAAGAAATATTAAAATCATTTTTGATCAAAAATAAAATCATACTAAACTTTTAATAATATAAAGAATCAAAGTCAAATTGAAGATGTTGTAGCAATAGATGATTTATGTTCTAGCAATAGTAGCACATTAATTATAATAACTTAATATTTAAAAATTATAAATCATTATACTATAGATGTATGAAAAATAAATATTATAAAGCTTGATTTTAAAAAAAAGTTGAGATTTTTTATTACTTATTCTTGTGGATACCAAGGCAAGTTGTCTAATGAACTTATTAAAGTTGGCAAAAAATTTACAAAGGCTTGTAATAATATATTATTGAGCTTAAAATTTATAGGTGTATTTTAAAGGAAAAAAAATTAAAACATTAGAAATAAGCTATCAAAGGTTAAAAAGAGATAAAATTAGATGAGATAAAAAAAAATACTAACCACAAGATTTGACATATATTAAAAATAAGTTTTGATACAAGTTAAAGAAAAGAATATATTTTTGGACATGTATTGTTTTTTTTGTAATGATGTATATCCATGTGGCATATTGAAAGAAAGAACATTGTAAATATAAAGTAACAATAAAAAAAGATCTTAAAAAAGTTATAAATTTTATATTAGATATATTGATGAATAAATCATTTATAAAAAATAGCTTAGATGGAATTAATAGAATTTATAATAATGTCATGGACATCCATCTAAAAAAGATTCTAAAAGATTCTAAAAAATCTTAGAACTTTTTAAAAGATTTTAAAAAAATATAAAAGATCCTAGAAGATTGTAGAAGGTTCTAAGAGTTTGTTACAAGAGATTTCTAAGATGCTTAATTTACAAGCAATGTAGAAAGTTACAAGAGAAGATTCTTAAGATTTTTTTACATTGAAGCAACAAAGAAGCCGCTCAAGAAGCATCGTAGGATGACTTGGAAGCAAAGCCTTCTACAATAAGTTATTTAGAAGCTTCTTAATTCCTAATCATATAGGTATCAAGGCTAAGGGGCTTTTCAATCTTGACAACGCATGTCTTGTGGTCTAATTTGGTCCTTCTAGTCTTATTCTTATTCTTGTATTGTGTTGCTTTGTAATAAGACTCATGTATCCTATTATCTTATTATAATCTTGCGTAAGTTTCTTGGTCTAATCCATAATAATTTGTCGAGACTTTTAACATCAATTTCAAAGCTCTACCTTCTTGATAGAATGTGGACTACCTCTCTTCTTAAAAGTATTGAAGTATTTTAAAGGTTGCGGATTACCCTCTTTGAAAACTCATATCATTTAGTATAATTTCTTTTTTTAAGTTAGTTTTAATTATAAATAGTACTATAATTTTTTCAAAGATTTTTAAATTTTTGCTTCTATCTTAAAATCTTATCTATCTATTTTATTGATATAAAAGTAAATTAAATCATGGATGGTACACCTTTACAAGTAAAAAATAAGATAGTAATTTTTATGGATCTTTGAATTTTTATGGATAGTTTAAGAGAAGAACTTGTATTTATTTATAATCTAAGAAAAGAATCTCTAATTAATTTAATATTTAAAGATGTTAGATAAGAGATTTATAATTTGCAATAAGACATTTTTTTATTAAAAGAAGCAAGTACTAGACATATGCCACATATGACTTTTATAGATGTTTTAAGGACTATTACTAAAGAACCAAAGGTTAATATGCCATTCAAGTTTGATGGATCAAGATCCAATTTTTGAAGCTTTGTATAACAAGTATGACTCTACTTATACTTATATCCTTCTCATTATTTAGATGGATTCACTCAAGTTGCTTTTGTAGATATTTTTTTATACTAAAAAGTATATATTTATAATTTGTTTTATTATTAGAAAAAATTCTTCAATATTATATAATCTAGAGACTTTTATGGAGAGATTTATTATTATATTTAGAGATAGTAATTAAAAAAAGGTAGCAAAAAGGATAATATAAAACTCGTAATAAAAATCATATACAAGAACAATTTATGTTGTAAAATTTTAATAGCTTATTGATTGCAATGCTGTAAGTCAATAGTTTAGAAGAATTAATATTTCAAGCTATCACTTGCAATAATTATCTATTTGAATTGCAACAAAAAAGTCATTGGATTTTTAGTAATAATTATTACAATGCAGTTACTATTTCTTCAAGAATATTAAAAAAACATTCAATGGACCTTGAACTTAGATAAATCAATGCAACTTAATTTAAGCTACTAATATAAACAAAGAAAAATAGACTTTGACAAGAAAATTTGTATTTATATTGTAGAAAGTTTAATGACAAAGTATCAAATTGTCTAAATAAGTTTAGGAGATTTAAGGCACAAAGTGTAACATCAATTCTAAAATTGGCTAAATCAAAAAATAAAAACATTCAATTACAATAGGGGCTATATAGCTAAATACCACCAAATTCCAACTACCAAAAAAAGATTTCTTTCTACCTCCATATCCTACATCTTGTTTTATACTTCATATATATATAAAAACTCTAAGTTGTGAGATTTTTATTAAAGTCCTTTTAGATATTAGAGCCTCAACATGTTTTATGGATAAAGATTTTGTAACTAAATATGACTTAGTATTGGTGAAGAAGATTTATCTTATACTTATTGAATTCATTGATGAAGAAAAACTTATATTGGAAAATATTATTGATGATACACAACCATTGCAAGTGGTATTAGAAGGCTAAGTATTCTATATTATTTTTAATATTATTCAATGTTCCACAAATCTTCTTGTCATTAGACTTTCTTGATTTGAGTTATGTAATCTTGATATTAAATAGAATTGTCACGGATGCAGAATATAGATTGGAAGTCTAAACAAGAAGTTCAAGAAGAACTGACAAGAACTAGATTAATTAGATGAGTACGCGAACAACACCAGACAGGTGAAGTAGAGCTCCAAGAGATGTGTTGTCGAGACTGAAGAACTCTTCAGCCTTGACTCCAATGTATACTCCTATTTAGGAAGCTTCTCAAGCAACTTCTACCAACTAGGGAGCTTCTTAAGCAACTTCTACCAACTAGGAAGCTTCTTAAGCAACTTCTACCAATTAGAAAGCTTCTCAAGCAACTTCTACCAATTATGAAGCTTCTCAAGTAATTTCTACCAACTTGAAAGATGTTAGAAAGTTCTAGAAGGTTTGAGAGAGTTCTAAGAATCTTCTAAAATATTCTAGAAGATTTTGACAAGTATGTCCTTGACATCACCTCCTCCTCTAGCTTTGAGGTCTCCCAGAAGCCATTTGAGGTGTATGCTTACAAACATAGGAAATCAAAGATTTGGCGCATAGTCTCTGCAATATACTCCAATTGTCATTCATGAGGCAGATGATTCATGGGTCCTTGTAGCCACCGGTAATGACCAATACCTTCCACTTGACACCATGCTTGAACTTCTGTGTCTTTATTGTAGAAGCGGCTTGAAAATATTATTTCGCCACTACCTTCATGAGTTGATTCAGCTTCAAAGACAATCACGAGTGACCTACTATTTGGTATTCTTTGACGTCTTCTTGATTCTTCTAATTCTTCATCTCGAGGTCGACGTCATGAGCTACTCGATTGTAATGGCATCACTAGTGCAATATCTTCATTTCCACTAGCCATATCTAAATACACCCTGAGATTAGATATCTTGACACTACAAAATACAACAAGTTATGTTTTGATAAGACCTGAATCTCTTTTCTATTTATTTTTCCAAAGAAGACTTCATCTTCACGCTTTGTCAATGGCCAATTTTTAATTTATTAGGATATCGTCGATAGAATTCATGTACCTTTTGTGATGCATTGGCGAGATTTTTGGCCAGTTCCTATGTTTATTCATTAATATCATAGCCGCTCTAATATACCAAGTATTCTAATTCATTCCATCTTCGTCGTGAATCTAGTATCTTTTCCACTTTGTATTTTTCATGGTTTTTAATTTTGATACTAGATAGCGGACATTGTATTCTTCCAAAAAAAGATGATTCTTGATAAAGCTCTAACAGAGAAACATGAAAGATAGGGTATACCTTCATAGCAGTTGGTAACTCTAGGTGGTACACCATAGGATTGATTTGCTTCCAAATAACAAATGGTCCCAATCTCTGATAGTCCAACTTATCTCATAGCTGCTTTATCTTGATATTTTATCAAAGCAGCCATATTTTATCTCCAATTTTGAAATTAGGTGCCTGATCCCAAAATTTATCCGCAGATGCTTTGTAAGACTCTTGGGCAATTTGCAATTGAAGCTTCAATGTGGTTTGAAGCTCCGATAGCTGCTTCACCAATCTTTCAGCTGCTGGATTGTTATTTGTTGATGGACTCAATAGATTAAGCTTCAAATGGTATCCATAGTTGGAAAAGAATGGTGTTTTTTGGATCAACCCATAAAGAGTGTTGTTATATGTAAACTCGGCTAGCGGTAGATATGCAATCCAATTATCTTGCTGATAGTTGATGCTATATCATAAATATTATTCCAAAATTTGATTCACTCGTTCTGTTTGGCTATCAATTTGAGGATGGAATGTTGAAGAAAGCTTGATGTCTACCTTCAATATCTTAAAAAAAGATCTCCAAAACTTTGATACAAATTGGATTCCTCAATCCAAAACAATATCATCTGATAGACCATGATATTGATATACATTATCAAGGAAGAGCCTTGTTGTGTCTTCGCTTAATGATGTCTTCTTACAAGGGATAAAATATGCCATCTTTATAAGCCGATCCACCACAACAAAGATGCTCTCGAATGAATTTGATGGCAGCAAGTCTGTAATAAAGTCTATAGAAACTGAAGACCATGGACGACTCGGAATAGGCAATGGCTATAGAAGTCCATAAGGGCAATGCCAAGGTTTCTTGGATCTTAAACAAATGTCACAAGAGAGGACAAAATCTTTCACATCCTTCCACATTTGGGGCCACTAAAAATCTTGGGAAATGAGTTCCAAGGTCTTGTTGAATCCAAAATGTCCCGCAGTTGAAAAGTCATGATGAGATTGAAGGACTCGGAGTTGTGTTGGCCCTTTTGGGATATACAGCCGCTCTTCAAAGTATAAAAGATCTCTTTTGACCTTGAACTTGTCATTATTGATATGCTGCTTGATATTAAGAACTATTGAATCTTCAATAGGCGTAGCACGTACCTGGTTGAAGAAGTTGGTATCAATTGGCACAACAGCAGCACAAATTCTGAATTGCTCTAGCTTTAATAATATCATACATTGTTGATCAAGCGCTGCTTCTCCAACCTTCGGTACAAGATATGATCTTCTTGATAATGCATCGGATAGCCTTTGTTGCTTTCTAGTCCGATAAGTAATAATGAAATCAAATTTAGATAGCGACATATTCCATCGAGCTTAATGACGCTTTAGAACCTGAGCCAATATAAAGTACTCTAGATTCTTGTGATCCGTGTATATGGTTAGCAGATGTGCACCTCTTTTAAGGAAGTGACACCACTCTTAGAAAGAATCCACTATAGCAAGGAGTTCCTTATCATGGATCTCGTAGTTGATCTCAGTCGCAGAAAACTTCCACGAATAGAATGCAACCACATGAAGCTTATTGTCAATGCCCATTTGTGAAAGAACAACTCCTAAAGCAAAATCCAAAGCATCAATTTCCAAATAGAAAGCCTTTGCAAAGTTTGGATGTATCAAGATTGGAGCCGTAGTAAATGCTGTTTTAAGATTTTGAAATGCTTTTTCCGCTAGAGGTCCCCATTCAAATTTATCCTTACACGTCAATCAAGTGAGTGGAGCAACAACTTGAGAGTAATTTTTGATGAAGATCCGATAGAAGTTAGCAAAGTAAAGAAAATATTGTACATCTCTAACCGTCTTCAGAACTTCCCAAGATACAATTGCTTCCATCTTCTTGGGATCCATCTTCAAGCCTTCCGTAGTGGCAACGAACCCTAAAAATTCCATCTCAGTTTGGTGAAATAAGCACTTCTCCAACTTTGCATAGAGTCCTTGCTTGCATAGTTTTTTGAGTACCAAACGAACGTGCTTCTTATGTTCTTCTTTGTTCTTAGAAAATATCAAGATATCATCCAAATAGATGACAAAAAAATCATCTAGATGCTCTCAAAAAATGTCATTCATCATGTGTTGAAAGATCGCTGGAGTATTGGTAAGATCAAATGGCATGACATTATACTCAAAATGGCCATACCTTGTATGAAAAGTTGTCTTCCATTCGTCTCCTTCTTTGATTTGCACAAGGTTGTAAGCTCCCCTTAGATCAATCTTTGTAAAGATCTTTGCACGTCCAAGTTGTTCTAGAAGACTAGAGATCAAAGGTAATGGATAGCGATTCTTCTTTGCCACCTTGTTGAGACCTCGATAGTCCACGCACATCCATAGTGAGCCATCTTTCTTCTTCACAAATAAGATTGGTGCCCCAGTTGGCAACTTTGAATGACAAATGAAGTTCTTGGCTAGATTCTCATCAATGTATTTCCGCAACTCAGCCAATTCCATCTACGATAAGTTATAAATTAGGTCAAAAGGCGGTTGTGCTCCTTCTTATAATTCTATGGTACAATTGTATGGTCGGTGCTCCGATAGCATGTCATCATTCTTCTTTTGGAACACGTCTTGAAAATCCTTATATTGTTCCGATATACCTACTATTGAAATCTGCTCTCCACTAGTTAGAGTTGCGTAAATGATCAATGGTGTGCCTTCCTTGCATGATCTTATAAATGTTCTTGCTCCAATAAACAAAGACTTTTGAATTTGGGGTCTTCTTCCAAGCTTGTCTTTAGGTTGTTCTATGGGAAATGTTATCTTCCGCACCCTCCAATCTATGGATGGATTATATTTTTTCAACCAAGAAAGACCAAGAATAACAGGGTTTGACGGGGTACTAATAATGTTGAATATAATATAACTATTATGGTCTTTAAACGTCACCTCTATAGGTTCTAATTCATGGGTGACATTACCAGACATTAAAGGTTGTCCATCTATTACTTCTACGTGAACAAGCTTGAATTTATGTACTAGGAGAATTTTGTGATACTTAGCAAATTCTTGGTCTAAGAAACAAGCAGATGCTCCTAAATCTAATACGGCTAAGATTTTTAGTTTTTGAAGGCCAAAAGACAAAGGAATTGTAAAACAACGGGCAAGTTGAGTAGAAAGAGAGGAACTTGGTATTGATTTGTCCAGCCGCATGGTTTCTATTATAGCCGGGCATCCTTGTTTTCCTGAATAAACGCACCTTTAGTCTTGATGCTGCATCTATTTTGCTTCTTAGGACAGCTTCCAGCTCTATGGCCTTGTCTACCGCAATACAAATACAAACCTTCCTCCATATGCTGCTTCTTTTCTTTTGGAGTAAGGAATTTGACACGTATTGCATCAATCTGCATGTCCTCCACCTTTGATTGTGAATTTAGGCTACTTGCTGATATAATTGCACCGTGATAATTTGTATATTGTTTGGAGCGTTGGTTTTGGCGATGCTGAAATAGGTGGTTATCGCACTTCAAAGCTTGGCTAATGGCTTTGTTGAGTGTTCGTGGATCAGAAAGAGATAACAACAAATCTTTCACGTTGTCCCTTTGATTCCAATAGAATTGACTCATCAATGCTTCTTCGTCCCAATTGATGTCGCATGTTCAAAGTTGTTCAAAATTGGTGATCCTTTTTCAAACAGAGGAGCAAATCGCAATAGAGCTTGTCCCATAAGCAAAGTTCCAACCAGTCTAATGCGTTGTCGTGAAGTAAATACATCCATGTATAGAAACCTAATTTAACTATCTTTTCTTCAAAATTTTATTAAGCTCTTTCTTTCTTCTTACCAATCTAAGTTTTTATATAGTTTAGGAAAAATTTCTCACTTTCTTTCTTTTTCTTTAATTAAAATTTTACCTTATCTTTAATCTTAACTTTAACTTTTATTTAGCCTTGAAATTTTCTTTTATTTCTTTTATCTTTTTTCCAATCTTAGATTTTAGTAGATTCAGGGTTATATTTGTAGAAATAAGGAGTTTTGACTTTGAGGTTGAATTTAGGATTTTACCAAGGATAAATAGTAGATTTGGATGTCCATAGTCGGCTACCATTAATAGTGCTGACTTGGAGGATTAGATTTGGGGTTTTTATAACTTTAAACTATTAATTGTTGACTTGGACTTTGAAGACCTTGGCTGCGACTTCTTTGACGAGCTTGGAGGAGAAGAAGACGGGGTCTTTTGGCAAATGCAGAGAGGTATTCAGAGAGAGCTTCTTCTTGGCATGAGTTTAGGTGGTAGAAACGCAGGATTCGAAGCTTAGATGAGAGAGGTATGCTTGTTTGAACTTAGACTATTAATATGACACCTATTGTCACTTTTCAGGGTATATTAGAAGTTTTAAGATACTAGCAAGAAATCAGAAAATTGGGTTAGAAACTAGACTTCAAGCTACACATTTTATATCCAAGAACTGATAGAAATGAGTTCAGAATGAATGAGATATGGCTAGTTAAACCCAGCAAACTAAACTGGGATTTTGAAGAAGTTAGATAAATAGAAGGATTTGCTTTAAGCTAGAACTTGAGTTTCAAGAAGAATTTGAAGCTCATTTTTTGTGTACATATTACTTATACTATAAAGAGTCTATTTCTAAAATCTCATATCAATTGAGACTTTGATTAGAGAGTAATGGCAAATTTATTCTCAGGTATCTAGGGTTTTGACTTTTAAAAGTACCTGCCAAGGATTTGGTGATATCTAACGATCAGCAATGAATTCATAGCTCAAAATTTATGTGATGAGGATAAAAGGTATAAGTTATGTTTTCCCAAATTTTGAGCTTATTTGAATGGCTAGATGTTAAATTATAAATTTTCAAGTTGCAGATTGAGATTTGACTTCTAAATGTATTTGCCAAGGATTTGGTGATATCTAAGGATCAACAATGAATTCACGGCTCAAAATTTATGTGACAAAGATCAAAGGTATGAAATATGTTTTCCCAAATTTTGAGCTTATTTGAACAATTGCATCTTAAATTATGAATTTTCAAGTTTCTGATTTGGTTTTACTTATATAATTACTTGCTAATATTTTGATGATATTTGGTGATCGGTAATGAATTCACGGTTGAGAATTTTTGTGAAGATGACCAAAGAAGTAAACTCTATGCTTCCAAAATTTGAACTTATATAAACAACTGGATTTTGATTTATAAATTTCCAAGCTTCTAGTTTGTTGATTTATTATACGCATGGTTTTGTGACTATAAAAGAAAAATTTTAAAAAGTTTGTGCATATTGGATCCAACTTGATTGTAAAGAAGGACCTTGCGTCTACCTAAAGCGGACTTTCGCCACGGCAGCATTATTCCTCCGTCAAATAATGTTTGGATTGTAGAGCTATTATCAACTTGATTTGATTGACAAAATCTCGAAACTTGGAGCGTTGTCGTACTGCATTTACGTGCAGTGTATAAAAATATTAAAAATCTTGTATCTATTGTTAATATATGTGTGAGTGCTAGAAGTTATTTTAGAAGATATTATAAGGAGAGGATTTATTATAGCCACTTAGTTAGTGAATTAAAATGGCTATTTGTTTTGTTCCTACCTTATTTATATCCTAGAATAGACTCTTTTGTAATTAGAAGAAAGGTAAAGGTTGTTACCTTTCTTGTTGACTTTTGAGGTAGAATGGACCTTATGAAGGATAAGAAAGGAGAGCATGGGGTGAATAAGGCCCATCCAATAGGATTTGGCTGCCCATGTGGGCGTCTCATAGTCTAATATAGAAAGGAAGGGAGATATACTCCTCTTGTTAGACCGAGAGGAGGAGGAAGTTTTGAATAGTGAACTTTGGAGAGAGATAGCTCCGAGGAGATAGAAGTGTTTGTAGTGAAAATTGGTGGGTGTGTTCTTCAAGTTGTGAGGATTCTAGAACCTACTCACTTGCTTGTATTGGAGTTGTGAACAAAAAGTTATGCTTGTTTTAGTAGAGTGAGGTTTGCTGCCACCCGACGAAGAGGGGCAGAAACTTCGAGCTGCCACTGCAAGTTTGATTTCAACTCTTTCTTAGTGAAATTTATAGAGAGTGTGGAAAATTGTGCTAGCTTTCTATCAAGACATCTCTTGTAGCATTTGGAGTTGGAGAGCAAAAGTTGTGAGCTTGAGAGTGGGAAAGGGTTTGCTGCCACCCGACGAAGAGGGGCAGAGACTTTGTTCAACCACCCAAGTCGGACAGTCTCTTCAATCCTTTTGACATTTTAGGTGCTTATAGTAGCTTATGTAAGCTTTCTACAAAAACAAAAATCAATACATTTGGAGCTTTGATGAAAGTTTTATGAGCCGTGAAGTGTCAAAGAGGAAAAATTGTTGCTAGGGTTTGAAGAGTAGAATCGACTAGCTACAAAATCTGGAGTTTGAGAGGCATGCATGCGAAATTTTAGAATAAGTTAGATGATGGAGTGAGCTTTCTAAAAAGCTATTGCATGTCCAATTTGGAGAAGGGAAGTGATCACAACAAAGGCTGAAGTGAAGAGGAGCTTTGCTGCCTTTGCATTTGCTTGGAAATTTTAGCGCCTACTTCTTTTAGCCATAACTTTTAAATGGTAAGTCATCTATTTGTGAAATTTTGATATGTTTTACAATGGATTATTGGCTTTCCATAGGCTATAAGCACGCTTGATTCGACCTTTGGATGAATTTTTAGTGATTTATTTAGTTTCAGCTTGTTGTATAACTTGTATTCCTCATATGCGGTTGTATTTTGAGGTATACTTGAATACATACATACTTTGCTTATACTTTTATACAAGTATATATACTTGTATTTATACAAGTATTCTATAAGTATTCTATAAGTATTATACATAATATTTGTATAAGTATTTGTACAAGTATTATACCAAGGATTTATACAAGTATTTATACAAGTGTTATACCAAGGATTTATACAAGTATTTATATAAGTATTTGTATAAGTACTATTCAAGTATTTATACTTTATATTTGTACAAGACTTGTACAAGTATAATACAAGTATAACTTGAAAGCTTGAAGAAATATTGTGCAAGTATAGAACGTACTTGCACGGCTTCCTCTCATGTTCCCTGCAAGTTCTAGTAGCAGCTAGGAACCCGGCGTTTTCCCAAGGCGAATTCTCTCTACCCGACAGCGTGTACCATCAAACTTGTCTGGAAGGCTAATTCGAGGCTCTTTTCATTGTGGAAGCAATGATTCTCATTGAACCAAAGATAAAGCTGCTTCTTCTAATGCAGAAGCTTGAGGCTGATAAAGCCCAAATTGTGCTATTTCGGATGCTCCATCATTATGAAGTCTTACAAAGATTCCTTCAATCACCATAGTTCTCTGTGATAACATAGCAAGAGCATTCATAATGGCGTTCAACTTGGACTCCAAACTTTCAGTCATATTAATGTCTTGACCTCTGGCTATTCCAAGAGAAAGAAAGTAATTGTTTCTACAAGGAAGAAATATTGGTTTAGAAGAGGGTACTCCGCAACCTCTAATACGCCTTAAGACCTTCAAGAAGAGGGTAATCCACTTTCTCCAAGAAGAATAAGATTCCAATATTATAACGGAAAAGATATCAATTTAAAGAAAGATAATCTGCAACCTCTAAAACACTAGTGTACCTTCAAGAAGAGGGATAATCCACACTCTAACAAGAAAGAATTAACTTTGATATCTAAGATGAAAGTAGTCTCGATAAATTGTCATGGACACAGAATATAGATTGGAAGTCTAAACAAGAAGTTTAAGAAGAACTGACAAGAAGTTCAAGAAGAACTGGCAAGAACTAAATTAATCAGATGAGTACAAAAACAACACCAAAGAGGTGAGCTAGAGCTCCAAGAGATGTGTTGTCAAGACTGAAGAATTCTTCAACCTCAGCTCCAATATATACTCATACCTAGAAAGCTTCTCAAGTATCTTCCACCAATTAGGGAGCTTCTCAAGCAACTTCCACCAACTAGGAAGCTTCTCAAGCAACTTCTATCAACTAGGAAGATGTTAGAAGGCTTTGAAAGGTTCTAGAGAGTTTTAGAAACCTTTTAGAATATTCTAGAAGGTTCTAATAAGTATGCCCTTGACAACAAGAAAGTAAAATGCAACAAATTATATTTTGATAAGATCTGGATTCTGCTTATATACATTCCTTTAGAGAAGGCTTTATCTTCATATTTCATCAATGGCTGACTATTGATTTATCAGAATATCATTGATGAAATTCTTATACCTTTTGTGGCACATTTGTTATATTTTCTATTGGCTCCCAAGTCCGCTCATTTACATCATAATCATATTAGAGAATTAATCACTCCAACTTTCCCTCATCTCCATTGCAAATCAAGGACTTTTTCCACCTCATATTCTATGTGGTCCTTGATTTCATCACAAGGTGGTGGTGGCTGTATTCGTCTTGATAAAGTTGATTTTCTATAAATTTTTAGAAGAGAAACATGAAAGACTGGATGTATCTTCATAGATGTGGATAATTTCAGCCGATAAGCCATCAGATAATTTTTGTTTCTGAATGCAGAATGGTTCCAATCTCTTATAATCCAACTTATTGCAAGATCAAGTGGTCTTGATGTTTTGTCGCAAGAGCCAAACCTTATCTTTAATTTGAAAAGCAAGAGAATCCTTTCAAAATTTGTCTACAGAAGCTTTGTATGAGTCTTGAGCTACCTGTAATTGAAGCTTCAAGGTGGTTTGGATCTCCATTAAATGCTTTGTAAGATCTTTAGCTATTGGATTTTTATCTTTGGATTTATCCAACAAATCAAGTTTAGGATGATATTCATAATTTGTAAAGAAAGGTATTTGTTGAATTGAGGCATGGACCAAATTGTTATATGTAAACTCTGCCAATGGTAGATATGTAGTCCAATCATCTTGTTGATAGTTGATCGCACATCGTAGATATTGCTCCAAGACTTACTTGACTTACTCTGTTTGACCATCAATTTGAAGATAGAAGGTAGAAGAGAGTTTGATATCTATCCTCAATATGTCAAAAAACAACTTCCAAAACTTCAATATAAATTGAGACCCTTGATCTGAAATAATGTCATCTGGTAAACCATGATACCAATATATATATTGTTAATAAATAATCTTACTATTTTTTCACTAGAAGTCATTTTTTTATATGGAACAAAATGTGTCATCTTTGTAAATCGATCTACCACCATGTAAATAGTATCAAATGTTGCAGAAGGTGGCAAATCTATGATGAAGTCCATAGATACTGAAGACCATAGTCGCTTTGGAATTGGCAGAGATTGTAAAAACCCGTAAGGGCGATGTCAAGCATTCTTTGATCTTGAACAAAGATCACATGATAGCACAAAGTTTTTCACTATCTTCCACATTTGAGGCCACCAAAAGTCTCAAGAAATAAGCTCCATTGTTTTGTTAAATCTAAAATAATCTACGACCGGAAAGTCATGTCGAGATTAAAAAATACGAAGTTGAATTGGTCCTTTTGGAATGTATAGTCGATCTTCAAAATATAATAATCCATCCTCAATTTTGAACTTCTCTTTGTCAAAGCGCTACTTCATATCCAAGATTAATGAATAAACAGCTGATGCTTTTATGGACTTATTCTAAAAAATCACCATCAATTGGTATGATTATGGAGGTGGTGCGGAGGCAAAACCGTTCTGGTTGTATCAAAGTTGTACACTGTTGATCAAATATTGCATCTCCAGCCTTGGGTGCTAGATATGATCTCTTCGATAATACATCCAATACTCCTTGCTGCCTTCCTAGCCGATATGTGATGATGAAGTTGAATTAGGATAATGATATGTTCCACCAAGCTTAGCGATGATTCAAAACTCGAGCTATTGTAAAATATTCCAAATTCTTATGATCTGTATATATAATCACCGGATGTGCAGCACCCTCTAATAAATGATGTCACTCTTGGAAAGAATCAACTATCGCAAGCAACTCCTTATCGTGAATTTCATAGTTGATTTTTGTTGTCAAAAACTTCCTTGAGTAGAACGCAACCGGGTGAAATTTATCATCCTTCTCCATCTGTAATAATATAGCTCCTAGCGTAAAGTCAAAAGTATTTGTTTCTAAATAGAAGGCCTTTGTAAAGTCGGGATGTAATAAGATAGGAGTTGTTGTAAATGCCGACTTTAACTCTTGAAAAGCCTCTTGTGCTCGGATACTCTACTCGAACTTATCCTTTGATGTCAACCGCATTAATGGGGTTGCGATTTGTGAATAGTTCTTGATGAAAATATGATAAAAGTTGACAAATCCAAGAAAACATTGCACATCCCATACCATCTTTGATACTGCACAATCCGTTACTGCTTGAACCTTCTTCTGATCCATAAATGATCCTTTGTCTGAAATAATATAATCAAGAAATTCTACCTTGGGTTGATGAAATATGTATTTTTTTAATTTGGCATATAATCTCGCATTCCAAAGTTTTTGTAATACCAACTTTACATGATCTTCATATTCTTGAACATTCTTGGAATAGATTAAAATGTCATCGAGGTAACAAACAACAAATTTGTCCAAATACTCTCGAAAAACATCATTCATCAAATGTTGAAATATAGCTAGTACATTGGTCAATCCGAAAGACATGACATTATATTCAAAATATCCATATCTCATCCGAAACATTGTCTTCCATTCATCTCCCGCCTTTACTCATACAAGATTATAAGCTCCACAAAGATCTATCTTGGTGTATATTTTGGCTTTACCAAGTTGCTCCAAGAGTTTGGATATTAGTGGTAATGGATATCGATTCTTCACGGTGATCTTGTTCAAGCCTCTATAATCCATGCATATTTGTAATAAGCCATCTTTCTTCTTCATAAAGAGGATAGGTGCACCTGTTAAAGATTTAGAATGTCGAATGAAGTTTTTTGCAAGATTCTTTTTAATTTAATCCTATAATGCTGAGAGCTCGTCTTGTGATAAATTATAGATTGGGTCAAATGGTGGTTGTGCTCCCTCTTAGAGATCTATAGCACAATCGTACGATCGATGCTTTGGTAGCATGTCAGCATTCTTCTTCTCAAAGACATCCTTGAATTCTTCATATTGCTCCGAAATAATCAAAGTCGGACTTGCATCTTCTCGAGATGGCATTGCAAAGATGATAAGAGGTGTATTATGCTTGACTTCCTTCATGAAGGCCCTCGCACCTATGAACAAGGGTTTGTTTCTACACATTATCTTGGCAAGTTCCACCTTTAACAATTTTGTTGAAAATGTCACTTTTCGCAATCTCCAATCTATCAATGGATTATATTTATCAAGCCAAGATAGTCCCAAAATGACTGGACATGAAGGGATCTTGATAATATTAAACACAATGCTACTTTCATGATTTTCAAGATGTATCTTCAATGGTTTAGTTTCATGACTAACATTGCCACAAGACAAAGGTCGGTCGTTTATGACTTCTATATGGTCATGCTTTGATTTCTTCACAAGAAAAAATTTGTGAAGCTTGGCAAATTCTTCATCTAAAAAGCAAGTAGATGCTCCTGAGTCTACTAGAGCATTAGCTTGCAGTTTTTGAATATCAAAAAATAAAGATATTGTAAAGCAATGAGAAGGTTGAGTTGAGAGAAAGGAACCTTGATTAATTTGGGATGCTGAGATGTTCAGCCGCACGATCCCTATTATGGCTGGACGTTGTCGTAGTAGAGAGAATCTGCCTCAAGAAAGTACTGGGCTTCTGGTTGCAACTAAATACTCAATCAAGATCCAAAATAATAAAATCCTCAAAATTTTATAAAAGTTTTTCTTTTAGGGCTATTACACCCAATACATAAGCCTTATTTCACAAAAACACTCAACTATATCAAAATACTCTAAATCCTCATTCACCTGTAGGAGGGGAATTTTTCTTGAACTTCATTAACCTATAACTCTTAATCTAATTGTTCAAATCTGCTAAAATTTCACATGAAGTATTGATGTGCTATTAAAAATAGCACAACAAATTTCAATTGTCAATTCTTTATTGATCTTTAGGTATTGTAAAAATCCTAATAGTAGCTTTAAACCCTTGTTTACAAACACCCGTATATTAAATTCTTCATATCTCACAAATCCAATGTCCAAATGCTACAAAACTTTGATTTATAGCTTTTTAACACAAAGATTCACCTTTTTAGAAATTTTTAGATAAAAATTCGTCCAGAAACTCAAGATATGGAAAAACCCATCACTATGAATAAAACAGCCTACTTACTACCTTGGAATTCGAACTGCTGTCTGTGACTCCTAATATCTTCTTCTTTAGAACTCTTATTGTAGAAATTCTTCCACATTAGGTGTAGAACTTAAAATCAACTCTCTAGCCGCACCTCCCGATCTCCAAAAGCTCTCATATAACTCCTCCAATCTTCAAAAGAGTGACAGTACATACAAATTGCACACCTTAACTTCAAGAGCCTACTTCTCCCTCATAAAAACTCCAAATCTCTCAATTTTTATACCAAAATTGTAGCCCAAAAAATAAGCTTTCTAATCCTAGTCTTTGATTTTTCAAATGGTTTCTTTGAAGTCGCCAAAACTCTTATTCTTGTTGCAGGCAGCCTCCTCAAAGCCTATTGGGCATGACCATTGACCAATAGGAATGAAGAACTTCACGCCTTGTCTTCATTCATCCTCACTTTGTCTTCATCCTTCCAAATAGGCCTCTTAGTGGTTTAATTCTTCTTCTTTGGACCCCAATTGCCTCTCAAGGCTTTATACTAAATATTTAGGCTCTATATAATTTAAAAGCCATAACCAAATTAAGTAAAAATCTAAAATAAATTTTCTTACACCAACTCCCTTTCATTTATTTTACTAATCATTTTAACATACATCTAAACCTATAAACATATTATGCATTATAAGTGAATTTTACATACTATAAATAATTATAATATGACAACGTCCTTGTTTTCCTACATGCTTATGCTCCTAAGTCTTGTTGTTCAAGGCGTCTATTTTCTAGCACAATTTCCGGCTTTATGGCTTGCCTCTCTACAATATAAGCATAAGTTTTGCTCAAATTGTCGCTTCTTTTCTTCAACTGTGAGGGACTTGAAATATACCGTATTGATTTGCATGTCTTTTATTTCAGATTAAGCTTCTACAGTCTTGATAGGAGCAACCGAATAGAATTGATTTCCTTATGGATACTGTATAGCTCTAGAATAATGATCTTGACGTCGTTGAAAAAGTCGATTGTCACACTTCACCACTTGGTTGATTACTTCGTTGAGTGTTTGAGGGTCAGATAGAGATAGTAATAAATTCTTCACATCATCTTTGAGTCCCCAATAAAATTGACTTACTAGCGCTTCTTCTCCTTAGTTGATATCACAAGCAAGTTGTCTGAAATTCGATGCATAAACAAATGCAGAGCATGATCGTTGACTCAAAGAACAAATCTTTGTGGTTGTCCACCGAGCCTTATCATGCTCTCCAAATGCCTCTTTGAATGCTTCTAGAAAGGTCTCAAAATTATTCAAGATAGAAGACCTTTTCTCAAATAAGGAGACAAACCAAGACAAAGCTTGTCCAGTAAGCAATGTTCCTACTAATCCAACTTGCGACTCCTCGGTTGAATAGCATTCTGATTGCAAGAATGTTACCAATTGAACTTCGTTTACAAAACCACAAAATTTTGATCGGATACCATCAAACTTCTCTAGGAGACTGACTCGAGGCTCTTTGTAGTGCGGTGTAATCAAATTTTCACATTGAGATATAGATGGAAGTACTTCACTAGCTAAATGTGATTGTATTGTAGTCTAAGCCACTTCCACTCGTGTAGCTCTACGGAGCTTAGTTAAATTTCCTTCAATTTCAATAATTCTAACCGCTAGAGCGTTAAGGGCATTGATGATCACATCTAACTTTGACTCTAAAGATTCTACCATGTTAATATCTTTTCTATTAGCCATGCTAAGTAAAGAAGAAGGAATCACTACCAGTCCAAGGGAGGATAATCCGCAATCCTTAGAACACTCAAGTATCTACAAGGAAAAGGATAGTTCATTCTTTGCCTCAAAGAATTAAGCTCTGATATTGATAGAAGGACAATCTCAACAAACTGTCATGGACGTAAAATATAGATTGGAAGTCTAAACAAGAAGTTCAAGAAGAACCATCAAGAACTAGATTAATCAGATGAGTACAAGAACAACACTAGAGAGGTGAACTAGAACTCCAAGAGATGTGTTGTCGAGATTGAAGAATTCTTTAGCCTCGACTCCAATATATATTCCTCTCTAGGAAGCTTCTCAAGTAACTTCCACCAACTAGGGAGCTTCTCAAGCAACTTCTATCAATTAGGAAGCTGCTCAAGCAACTTCTACCAACTAGGAAGCTTCTCAAGCAACTATTACCAACTATGAAGCTTCTCAAGTAACTTCTACTAATTATAAAGCTTCTTAAGTAACTTCTATCAATGTCGAAGATGTTAGAAGGTTCTAGAAGATTCTAGAGAATTCTAAGAATCTTCTAGAATATTCTAGAAGATTTTAACAAGTATGTCCTTGACAAGAATCTATACAAAATTTCTTTAAAGCTAAAATGCCAAAGGAAAAAATATGTTATATCTTTATTTTTTAGAATTACTACTTTTATGCAAGAAGTAAAGGACAATGTTGCACTTGTGATGTATATTATTTTAATAAGAAATTCAATTGAACAAGTTTTATAAGATATTCTAATTTAATACGAAGACTTCAAGGAGGTTTTTTTTTTTAAAAAAATATACACATGTTATCAAAACATCAACTATATGATTGTGCCATGGAATTATAAAAGTAAGCTCTACCACCATTTGGACCAATATTTAATCTTTTACAAGCAAAATTAATAATTTTATACAAATGCATTGATAAAAATCTTTCTACAAATTTCATTTGATATTTAAAATCACCTGCTATAGCATCTATATTTTTTGTGAAGAAGGATGGATCTTTATAAATGTGCATTAATTATTGAGATTTAAACAAGATAATGGTGAAAAATTATTGTCCATTGCCATTGATATTAAGACTTCTTAAATTATTAGGTCAAGCAAAGATCTATATAAAGATTGACCTTTGTAGAACTTATAATTTAGTACACATCAAAGAAGGGGACAAGTAGAAGATAGTATTGTAGATAAGGTATGGACATTTTCAATACATTGTCATGCCTTTTGGACTAACAAATACACCAACTATATTCCAATACTTAATAAATAATATCTTTTAAGAATTCTTAAATAAATTTTTTGTTTGTTATCTTGATGATATTTTGATCTATTCAAAAAGTCTTGAAGAACATGAACATTTAAAATTGATACTATAAAAATTAAAAGGTGTGGATTTATATGCCAAATTAAAAAATATATATTCTACTAATCAAAGGTAGAATTTTTTAGATATATCATATCAAATGATGGTTTATTAATAGATCCAAAGAAAATTCAAGATGTTAAAGATTAAAAAATCTTCAAGACAATGTAGGATGTACAATATTTTCTTGGATTTATTAATTTTTTATTAAATATTTATTAAGAAATATTTTTTATTTGCTATTGTATTTATTTGGTTGATATGTAAGGATAAGTTGGAATGGATGCCTTAAGCAAAGAAGGCTTTTCAAGACCTTAAATTGGCTTTTATTACTACTCCATCTTAGTACATTTAGATTTTATAAAAGTTTTTTATATAAAAACTAATGCTTCAAATTTTATGCTAGGAGCTATACTATCAAAAAAACAAAAAGATAAGAAATTTCACCTAATTATATTTTATTTTAAAAAGCTTTTAATTGCCAAGATCAATTATGAAATCTATGATAAAGAATTCTTTGCTATTATAGATTTTTTTCAAGAATGGTGTCATTTGCTTAAAGGTGCTTTATATTGAGTGATTATATATACAAATCATAAGAATCTTGAATAGTTCATATTGGCTTGTATTTTAAATCATTACTAAGCTGAATAGAATATATCTCTATCTCATTTTGATTCCAATATCACATATGAACCAAGAAAACAACAAGGTTTGTTATATGCTTTGTCAAAGCAATCATACCTTATACCAAAAGAAGAAGAGGTAGCATATAACCAACAACAAATAACACTCTTAAAATCTAAGCAATTATGTCTTTGAGCAACTATTATGTCAATTTTAATGGATTTTTTACTTTTTGATTAAATTTGTACAATATTGATTACGGACCTTCTTAACCTTGATGTTAAATAATATGCTAATAATATTCAAGATGATTTTAGCAAATTTAAATTTAAACATAATCTCTTTTATTTTGAAGAATGTCTATATATTTTTAAAGGACTAATGTGCCTTTGTCTTTTACAAGCACGTCATAACTATCTTGCTATTGGACATTTTGAATTCAATAAGAAGTTGGAAATTCTATCTTAAGATTTTTGATGGCCTAAGATGTGAAAGACTATCAAAGAATTTGTACTTTCATGTGATATATGTTACAAATTAAAGAATCCTTGATATTGCTTACACAGACTTCTCCAACTACTACATATTTTGAGGCAACCTTAACATTTTATTTCTATAGATTTTATTATAGATCATCTATTGTCTAATTCTTTTAATATCATATTTTTGACTGCCAATTGTTTTATTAAGATGGTATATTTTATTCTTTGTAAGAAGACAATTACAAGTGAAAAAATAGCTAAACTCTTCATTAATAATATCTATTGGTATCATGGATTATCAGATAATATTATATCAAATTGAAGACCCCAATTTGTATCCAAGTTTTAGAAATCACTATTTGAAATCCTTCAAGTAAATATTAAGATATCTTCAATATTCCACTTGCAAATCAATGGCTAAATAGAGCAAGTCAATCAAATTTTAGAGCAACATCTAAGGTGTACTATTAATTATCAAAATGATAATTGGACTTCTTATTTGCCACTTATTGAATTTGCTTACAACAATACTATTTATGCTTCTACTCAACAAACATCTTTTTATGCCAACTATAGATATCATTCAAAGCTAGATATGTTACTACCTTTTAAATTTGATAATTCAATGGCTAAAAAAATTTCTACAAGATTGATGGAACTATATTTAATTATAAAATTTTAATTAAAAAAAACTCAAGAACAATATAAGACAATAGTACATAGATTTTAAAAAGAACAATCTTCTTTTAGTGTCGGTGATAAAATATAGGTCTTTTAATACAATATAAGGACCAATTAATTACGTAACAAATTAGACTATCAAAGATAAGAGCTATTTCTTGTTCAAAAGTAAATCAATCATATTGCTTATTGTTTGGAATTATCACATCTATGAAAATACATCTTATTTTTTATACTTCTTTTTTGGAGCCTTATAATGAATCAAGCATATTAAGAAGAATACAAGCACTACCGCCTTGCATTAAAATAGATAATTATAAAAAATTTGAAATGAAAGAAATACTTGATTTTAGAATGAGATGAAAATAGTTAGAATACTTTGTATATTGGCGTGGTTATATTATTTGTGGATAAACATAAAAGCCAATCCAAAATTTAATGAATGCATCTCAAAAGATGTATGAATTTTATCAACAACATCCCTCCAAACTAAAAGCAATAATACATGTAATCACTGCTAAGTAATAAAAGCTATAGTAGCTAGTCCAAAAGGATGAATACAGTATATCTAAAGTTTTTTGAATTTCTTTATAAAAAATAAGAAAAGAGTTGTGGAAGTTTTAAAACTAGAATATAATTACCAACATATAGGATGTTGGTAATTGTTGTTGGTTATAAGGACCAATAAGACTTTTGACTTGTTGAAGATAACTTGAGTATGTTGCATAGACCATGAAGCACATCTTTGATTTTCTATGCTTTTAAGCAATTTTGTCTTTACTATTCTTTAGAAAATTTGGAGCTAAAGGAAGAGGTGATGTCACGGACATCCATCTAGATAAGATTTTACAAGATCCTAGAAGGTTGTAGAAGCTTCCAAGAACTTGTTAGATGAGGTTTTTCAAATTTCTTGACTTCTAAGTAATATAGAAAGTCACAAGAGAAGGTTCTCAGGGTTTGTTCACATCAAAGCAACAAGGAAGCCACTCAAGAAGCATCCTAGGATGACTTAGAGACAAAGACTTCTACAAGAAGTTACTTAGAAGCTTTCTAATTCTTAATATATATAGGTGTTGAGATTGAAGGGTTTCTCAATCTCAACAACATATGTCTTATAGTTTAATTTGGACTTTCTAATCTTATTTTTGTTTCTATGTCATATTGCTTTGTAATAAGACTTATGTATCTTATTATCTTATAATAGTCTTATATAAGTTCTTTGATTTGATCTGTAATAAGATAACTATAAGATACAAGTAGAATGATTATAGAAAATTAAATTAAATTAAAAAATTAAAAAAATATGTAACATGAAGATAGAATTATCTCATAATGTTTTAAAAAAGATATAATATTTAATTATTATTTAAATATAAGTTTAAATTAGTATTAATAAAAAAAATTAATATTTGAAGATTGGAGATATAGAATTATAATATTATCTAGGAATTATTATGTTTTGTAGTTTATGTTGATATAAAGTTATTCATTGATTTATTTATTTTATGTTGTTATAAAATTTGTATGTATATTAAATGCACCACTAATATGAATATCCTAATCTTTTTCTGTGCTTGAATTATGTTGTTATATAGTTAAAAAGATTATGTTACAACAATCAAAATAACATGTTTGGTGAAATTAGAATTTCTTGTTTTCCAACACTTTAATTATTAAACTAAAATAATGATGATTCTATATTAAGAAATGATATAAAAAGACTAGCCATACTTTTTGAATTAATCAAAAAATCTGTCTACTTAAAATATTCTTTATTACACATATTAATTTTATAAAAAGTATTAAGTCATAAGCAGGTATAGTGTGCGGCTATGGAGGGGGAAACGCCAAGGCTGGGGATGCACTGTCACCTCTACCAAGACCATAGAGAAAGCAACAAGGTTCCCATGTGGAAGTCCGACGTGGCAAAGGGGTAATGAGCTGGAACGGCACGTCAGCATGACTCGCTAGTAACATTAGGGTTGCGTCCCGCAGTAACAGTGACTGGCCCTTCCTTCATATGCCCGCTCTGAAGCCCAGCTGCACATCTCACTTGCCGTCTTGCGGCTGCATTGCTCGTCGTATTCTTGAATCATGAGGGCCAAGGTACCTGCCGCCCGTCTTTCTCCTTTATACCGTCATGTGTGTGTTCCAAACTGTTTATTTAGATTTCCTTTCCTGGTGAGTTTTGTGATTGGTATGATATGGTGGTGATGGTGTGAGTTGATATGGTTCCGTTAGGTTTCAGTCTGGTGCAGTTTGTAATGTTCTTTTTTCTGCCGTTAAGATCTCAGTGCGTGTAGACTATTTTCTACTCGGAGTTCTTAGATGTTACAGAATTGTGCACCGAATCCTTTGCCAGTTATTAGGTTAGGGTAAGAGTCGGTACGATTGCAAGTGGTTAGTGGTGTGATTAGTTTCCGAGTGGCTGTCCGTCAAGTTGTGCGCTACCGTGCTAATCTTTCCTTTGCTTCATTTGGCAACAGTGGAAGAAAAAACGTATGAGGCGACTGAAACGTAAGCGCCGAAAGATGAGACAAAGATCCAAGTAGGCGTATGGTAGTCTGGCTACTGTGATGGAGGCAGGAAATCACTACACATGTTGGTACCAATCGGGCCGATCGGTTAGATTATTGAAAGCTTAGGATTAATAATCTTAGCACGGTTCTTTCGGAGGCAACTGTGGTAATGGAGTTTTGGCTCTGCTAGTATGAGATATGTATGTGCGGGACGCTACGCCTCATAATTGAAAGTGAAACACGTTGGTTGTTAGACGGTACTGACATGTGTTCGCAGTCTTTCGACACATGCCTCAGCCATGTCGTATTTGTTGTAATCTGCGTGCGTCGTGCACTCCGTTTGTTGAGGAATATTATATAATCTGTATGTACGAAATATTCACACCAGTTCTTTGTTTTGTATGGTAGACCTTGCTTTTATCACCGATTAAGTGAGTTGATATTATTTGGCGATTATTTTCCACTGTAAATTATAACTATCAGCACCAGCTCATAGAACAATAAGCACAGTAAACGTCTACATCAAAAACTAATTCCGTCTGCTACACAAATTACTTCTCCATACTTTTCATGACAACTCAGAAAATATGCAGTGCAGCAAGCAACCCTTCTACTTGGTTTACTTTCTGTGAAAATACTACCTACCTAATCACCCCGATCTCATAAATGAAACGATACCTTTGTTAAAAGGACATTATAAATTAATTCCAGAAAAATTAAAGTACCGATCTGTCCATAATATGTAACTTGTATCAACCTTGTCACTGAGTAAGACAAAAATGTAGAGAAACTAGCCCAAGAAACCGATTCCTTACAGAACTATTAAAACGTTCATGATAAGCATTACAGTTTCTGTAAAAAAAACGAAGCTCCGGTTGTCAGTCAGCTGTCAATCTTAACAAAAGCAGATTCTGCAAGATCAATTGCACGAGCAAGCCCAGCAGCCTTGTTCACCGTCTCCTGGTACTCGCTCTCGGGGTCACTATCCGCGACTATTCCAGCACCAGCCTGTGAACAAGAGCAGACTACAATTTCAGAATACAGAAATAATAAGATCAATAACTGGGTTTCAAACCAAGTCTGACACTTATTAAATCAGGATCGTTTAGTATTGCAAAGAAGAGATCAGACCTGTAAGTGGACAACCCATTCTCTGCGGCTGTTCGCCTGTTTGTAAGAATACATTGCGTCGTTTCTTCGCGTTGGGAACACCATTGTACGTAGAGCTAATGCAATGTCCATCTGCCCAGTGAAGGAGACGCCGCCAATGCCACCACTGTAAGGGCCTCTTCTAGTTGGCTCTAACTCGTCAATTAGCTCCATCGCCCTTACCTATCATCATGTGTGAAGTCAATTTAGAACTGTTTCCATTAATTCAAGTTCTTTGGATTGAAAGGACTCAGGAAACGTGCCTACAAGTTTCAGAAACTATATTGCATGGAGGATTTAACGTCCAACATGTAAATTAGAATTGTGGCGATAGAATTTTTGAAGGATGAATCATTAATCACATAATTTCAAAAACACCAGTTCCACAGCATCAACAATAGCGAAGGGTAGAAAGGACAGTTACCTTAGGAGCCCCGCTGACCGTGCCGACTGGCAACGCTGCTCGTAGTGCATCCCAACTAGAAAGCTCGTCCAATAGCTCTCCTGTCACCTGTGCCCTCAAAACATGAATCCCATGATCTACTAGCAAAATGGGTGTTCCCATAAAGAAGGGGTGTGCCAAACCCTTTGATAAACAACAAACCTAATGCGAATTAGGACAATTCGGTCAAAACAAGGACGACAAAGGGAGGTGCATTCGACGTTCTCTATTCAATAATCTCTGTAATATCAAGACCAACTATAATGTGGAATGTTGTGGAATGGAAAACACGAGTTCTCTTGCATAAAACCTAAGTACACTATATCAGGTGTCGGAGGAAACGAAAGCGTCCCAGACTTTAGTTAGGCTAGGATAGGCACCAAGATAACAACTAGCGCTACGAAAAGAAATAATTACAGAAAATGTCCGCAAACTTCTTGAAGAAGAGGTCCATCTAGGTGTCTGAAGATGACAGATTAATATAAAGATATCAGGGGAGGAGGATCAGTACCGTGGAACTGATGTGCATCACGTGTGAATACCGCTCCACTTCCATCAATTTTTCAACCTTCACCGTACCTGCCTTGGAAACCTGCAATTTCAACATCCAGGACTATAAATTATCTTTTTCCAGTGCGTGCAACTTCGGAGATTAGACATGGTGCTGACCATGACATCAAACTCGACAACATTCCCACATTTTGAATAGCAAACCTCGTCTTCTCAAGCATAACGTCAAGTAAACTGTAATCAAACGAAGTGAATTATACCATGCCCTCAATCTTCATGAACATGTATGTACTAGGCCAAAGGTACACAATAACAGACCTCATAAACTTGAACTAGATCCTTGGGAGAAACTTCGAAGGGATGGAGCTTTACCTTTCCAACATCATTGCGACCTAGGTCCACAAGCATGACGTGCTCCGCACATTCCTTCTCATCTGCTAATAAATCCTTCGCCATCGCCATGTCTTCTTCTGGCGTCTTCCCTCGCCTGCGTGTTCCTGCTAGTGGCCTGTTCACCACAGTCCTCTGTTTTGCGGAATACCCAGGTAAGAAATACTCATAAACACCTCTAAAGGAACACAAAACACCCGACACATATGTGAGTCAGAGAAAAATAAGACAAGAACCACTCCAGACACAAGGTAGAAAAACTCCGTAAAGGAAGCTTGAATACTCTTGTGATGAGTCACATATGTATATTACCTCTGCAATGCGGGTAAGTATCTCCGGACTAGAAGCCACCATTATGGCACCCCGTGCCTGCATTAAAGAACATTTCCAATCAAGTTGATAACGCATCCTGACTGGAAAGAAGAGAGTTTAGGAAGACGTGACCGAAAGCTTCAAAGCAGAAGAAATCCAGAAATTTTTTTAATGATGAAACTAACCATCTCTGCGCTTCTCTTGAGTAGCTGCAACAGCTGTAATCACTTCATAATTTTCTACAGTAAAATTTACTACATTTAAGTCACGCTATGTTCCAAGAATGTTCAGAGAGGAAGGTGACACACCTGAAGGTAGATCATGTATGGACTAGGGTTTACGATACGCAGAGCCCTGTAAACCTCAAAAGGGTCTGCAAATGTTCGCCTCTCAAACCTCTGGCTCAAGACCAGTTGGAAAATGTCACCTGCCAATATATGCTCCTTCACTTGCAAAATAAAATCCTTAAATTGCTCGGGAGTATAATTTGATTTAGCTGTTCTCTGGCCGTATTGTTCAATGGACAATTCCACTGACCCACTTGAAAGTTTGACCCTTGAAACAAGACCGAAAACGAGTATGTCAGGACTTGAGAAAGTTGCAGTAAACAGGCAAAAAGGATCTTCTAGAGCTAGAAAATCCATCTAAATCAAAGAGAAAAGAAAATACCATACGATAGGTAATTCGACTTGATTGTTAAAGCTTAAGATTTAGAATATTTACAGAGAGGTTCAAAGCTGGTACCCTCCAGGGGTTTGTAGGCGAGCCACCAAAAGATCAAGTCTTTTACACCCGTCCTCGTAAGCGGACTCAGGGCTATCGAACCGGTCCACATGAACCCAATGTAACACATACACTAACTGTTGCAACCACACTCAGTCCAACCTATATTAAGTCTTCTGCATTGTGTGAACAAAGTACTGGCATAAAAGAACCACAGACACACACAAAAGGCTATCTATCTATATATATATATATATATACATATATATATGAAAGTGAAAAAAGTTGCTAATTTGTTACAGGGACTAAAATATCAAACTCAGGACATAATTATTCTGATATAGCACTAAGATAACACATGATGTGAAAAGAATATGGGATAGAATAATACCTTAGTCACATGATCAAAAACCAGTACATCGTTGTAAAGTCCAAGGTGGATGTCAGGTAAACCTCGGTCATCATTGGGTGCTGAGGAAAAGGGCAATTTCTTTTTCTCCACATACCTCACAGTGTCATATGAAAAGTACCCAACCCATCCTCCTGCAGCCATTCTCGAAGATATCAACTAAAAATTCCCGCTCATGCTATGGAATATGCGAATGTTAAAAAGGAAAGATTACAACTCAGTGCTTAGATAAATAACAGAATACGCATACGTATTGTCTCAGTACTTCTCTACAATGATTCGGTAGGCCGATTATATCAAAAAAGAAAGAAGAATACGATATGAAGGACGAGTTTATCTTATTTATGTGGTCACATGGTAAATCATCGAAAGAGGCGCTAGCAGAGCGTGATCTCGTCAGGGTTGAACCATACCACAGAAGACATCCGGAAGACTGTCAATCTTCACTGGGTTCCACTTTGATGCAATTTCTTGGGGCTCGTTCAGGGGATTGTCAGATTGCTTCTCTACACGGGTACCTTCCTCGTGATTCAATATGGTGATGCGATCCTCTTTCGCGATGATCTCCATTGAGGGCTGAGCTCCGACCATACTATATCTCCCCTGTCAGCAAACCAATCTAACTTCAGAATATCTTTTTATTAAAGGAACACACCTCTTCGTCTTCGTCTTGTTCAAGCATGAATTACTTTTCAATGTCGCTGCAACATCTATAAGATTACAAATTTCTCTTCAAAACCATAGCCGAAGGCGTCGTAAGAATTGCTTTTTTAAGAAGGTAGTGCATTGTATTGGAACATTATGATTCCCAGGCGCTCTATGGTTTAGTCACTTCAGAGAGGCGAAAGAGAAGAATGAGAGCTTCTTAAAAACAAATCGTTAAAATAAAAAATTATGGGTACAAAAAAGCCATAGATCCAAAGCAACAAAAATCGCAGGCTATGGGAGTGCGCAACGAATGATCACATTCGCAGGCTAATAGAAAATTCCAACGAAGCAAGTATTCTCAAGACATTATCCATCCAGACATCACAGTAGAACTATGTGACAACTTGAAAACTCACCATGTTGATGCTTTTTCCATTTTCAACGGACTCAAAGAGAAAGGACGGAGCTTCTCTGTCATCCTCTTTCACTAAGCACCGGTACGCCAATACTGGTGTGAGATGATCAGCGAATATGCGCTGATACACCGGCACCAGGTTTCCTCGTTGTGCAGCCTCCAGAAATTGAGATCGTCCTAAAATACTTTTAAATGGTAAATATATCATCTACCTCCAGGAAGTGTGACTCGAAAACGACACTCCGGAAGTTTATAACGTTTCCACATACTGCAAAGCCTTCCTCATGCTATCGTCTGAAATCAGACTTCACAACTCTTAAACCCTAAACCCTGAATCATGTACTTCAGGCAGAATGTGAATATTACCTGGGTTAGACTCTTGGTCTTCAATAGCTGTTGCAACCGCTGTCTTCACAGCTTGGCATGAAATAACAGGTCGAAAAGATTCTCGAGCATAACCACCAATCTGAATAAAAGAACACTTTAGAACCAACCCAAATCTTACAACCTTGAGCATTTGAAGCAATTCTCATGGTACACCATAAGTTAATCCTGAAGCCTCAGAGTTGATCAAACCAATCTGTCGTAATTTTGGATCTACGTTCGATTGCAAAAGAGAAAGGGGCGATAATATTTTCTGCGTTTTATGATCTCAATAAATTTCAAAAACTGCGCGAGTTTTGAGTAGCATCTCCTCTAACGTGGGCAATTGTCACTTCACAAAAAAAACTCAACGAAAACTCCACGGAACTGTTCACAGAAAAACCAAATGTCCAGACTTTCGAAGGAAAAACCCTCGAAGAAGGAAAGCAACAAGATTGCAGTTAGAAAAGCATGCGCACAGGGTCAAAGACTCACAGAAGCTCCATTTCCAAACTGCTTCAAATGCCTGCCCTTCTTGGTTTTGAAAATCACGCATTCCTTGGGCCCGCTCCTGTGGTGTCTCTCTGCCGCTACAGATGCCCCAATACCGACGCCACTACAAAGCACAGCGCCACGACCGACAAGACACTCCATCGCCACCTTTTCTCAGCTCTCACTAGACAATGAACAAGAAATCACAGAGTCTGACCATGCAGCAGCTGCAATTCGCAAACTCTCTCGAACCCTGACACCACCTCATTCGCATCCCTGGAGATACGCAACCATCACGGAAGGGACCCACAAACCAAAATTGGATATCCTGGCAAACGGAGCTTGACAGTTCACAAACGATTGGAAAAAGAGTAGGGGGTAGAATTCAGACTGCTGAAGGAGATAGACTATGCTGCAAATTGATGACAAAGGATGAGATAGAGACTTCGACCAGTGTAAGACGGCAAAAATAATCTCTTCCGAAAAATTGGTGTAAATTAGTGTTCCCAGAAATCAAAGCACAATCTGAAATCGACTGAAAATTCATGGGATTACAAATAGTTGCAACACATCAGTGCGAAAAAACATCCATCATCTATTTGGCGAGGAAGTGCAACACAGCTTGTCATTAACGAGGGAAAGTTCATCCGCAAGAATGCATCCCAAGATATGAACGGAAAACAAAGCAAGGTCCTCTCTTGTCACTCTCTTCAGACTTGCTGAGACTGTGAAGACTTTTGAGACTTCAGCGGACTTGGAGATGGGGACCGTCGGATTTCGCACTTCAGCTGAAAGGACCGCAACTGTTGCAGGTTTTTGGCACCCCTCCGTCTCCTCGTGCTTCGTCTTTTTCCCTTTCCACACGAAGCTTTCGTTTCCGTGGCATACACTGAAACCTCCAGCAACAACAATCTGACTGTGATGTGCGAGGTTCAAATTGCACTACCACAGCAGCTGTTTCTTGAATGTGGTCTCAGCCTTTGCAGCAGGAGATGCCCAAGTTATGGAAAACGAAGTGCATTTTGGTCCTGCTGGACTGTATTTCTCTGGTGAGGTTCTTTGAGGTTCTTTGTTGTGAGATTCTGTGTGTCACGGTTGTGAGATTGGGTACACTATCTTACTCTTTCTTTAATCTAGAAGCTTGAATTTCTGTAGCATAATTCGACCATCCGCATCTTGTGTTGGCGATTTGATAATGGTTTAAAAGACTTACAAGTTGTTCTTGGGTAGTTTTTTCACTCGCTTCGGTCTGGAATTACTGTCCTCCATGCGCTGAATTTCCTAGAACCAGGAAATTTTTAGTTGGTTTCATGGTTTCTGGATGTGCACTGCTGCAGTCGGATCTAGAGAGGTCTCAGGACCAATGTGAATGGTCGTCTGAAAGCTCATCTATATATCTGCACTTCTTGATTCACATTGAATTATTTCAGCGGTCATTTGTCGCAGTTGAAGTACGTTATTATTGTAAGTTGTCGTCCATCAACCGTCGACAGCTTACAATAACCTACGAAAGATATCACTGCAATCTTAGTGAGTTTTGCAAGTAATAGTCTGTGCTCTCTCTGCGATCTAGTTTTGCTGGAGCTATTGTTTTCAGTATGCTGAAGGTGTATGTAGGCTAGGTCATTATCAACTATTTCATAGTTGCCATTATGAAGAGGTCATGATTTGAGCCCTGCTTCAAAAGATCGAGAGAGAAGCAGCTTATGCTATTTAGTCTGGTTTTTGTAATCTGGTGCACATTATTTTGGATCGTGACTTTGATTTGAGCTGAGAGAAGTCCTTCGATTTCAGTGGAGTGGGTGGACCACAAGGTGCCCACAAATCCCATGAATTTAGATTTTCAGATGCTCAGATTGTTATGCTGGTGAAGCAGTACGCGCTTCAGTGACGTTTTTTCTTAGTGGAATTTAGAAGTGAGACGCACAAGAACATATTCTTTGATATGATTGCCGCGGGTAGTTCACAAAGATTGTTGGGGACAGACTACCAAGTGACCATTATTCTTATAGATTTAATCCTGAGTTCACTAACTCATGGGTCTCAAATCAAGTCAAGGATGGCTTAGCTTGAAATCAAGAATCTGGGAGGACTGGCAAAGAATGTAGCAGTAAATTGAAAGATTTCGTCATTTGCAGTAGATGGAGCTGTTCAGTACTGGAAAAGAGTACGTGTATGTTTTTATGTTGGCTTTTCATAATTGAGGGACGGGATGCATGTGTCTCACATCGTAGGTACGATGTCGACAATGTGGTACAGTGAGACATATCAAGGTGGAGTCCTTGTTTCTGTGTTGTCGATAGCGACTCAAAAGAAAAAACAAGAAAAAGAGATATGCACTGATGTTCAGCCCATAAAGCGTTCAGTATTACCGTGGCATAGCACGTAGGGAGAAGGACGATTTCACCCGTCCAAAATCTGACTTTTAAGAGTCTTTCATTTTTCGATGCCAGAACAAAGTATTCTCTCTTCATGTTCATTCTACCTACGCCGACTTATACAAGAACGTCAGAAGAACCTGCACTTCTGTTCTCGAATGATATGTTAACTGGATTTCGAGGTTCTATCATGTTTCTTACTTTGCCCCCTCGTTTGATTTCCATCTTGTTAGTAGCATTACGCTTAGCTATTGTTGTTTATAAACTCAGAAGTTTTATCAGGTCGGTAATATGCTGCTACAACAGCCACTTGTGTCATGACATGGAAAACCTAATTGTATTGAAAGTATCTGAAGATAACCTTCGCTGCATAACGTCACGGTGAGAAAGGGGTACTGAAACTGTGGTTCATCATGTATATTTATCTGGCCATATTCTCGCTGCATTTTGTTTCAGAGTAATCAGTGATGCAAGAGAGAGAAGATGACTATCAGAAATCTTTTGCCTTAACCACCAGCTCTGAGGCCGAGGAATCGCAAAAAGCTTGTTTTATTTGATGATCTTAACTGGTATTATTTCTTACTCTAGTCTTTCTTGGAAATTGCTCTCCTTCGATTCTCTCTTGAAATGTGTCATCCCTCCACGTATTCAATGTTCTAATCCAATTATTGTGACCACCTCAACCAGCCTTGGGTTTGGGGCTTATGGTCAAAGGTCAATGTGATCTTTTTGATTTTCGCCATCTCCAGAAAACCTCCAGTGTGGCTAAAGATCATGATACTGTCGAGTATGGCTCATTCATGTTGATAGATGATGGTCTGTAGCAAAATGTCTGCCGAGAGTGTCAGCCACCAATACCATCAGAATAGCGAGTGACTTGGTAAAACACGGAACGGTGAAGAGTGTTGTCCTAATGTACGAACACTGACATGTAATTGAATTGTGAGGTTGATTTTGAATTTTGTTTAACAGGGTATCAGTTTCCACACAATTGACAGTAGAACACCCAATCACCTTTCGAGATTGGGAATTCAGAGTGCAAATTACTCATGCCGCATAGCACAAGGTAACTTCGGATCTACAATTGTCAACCTACCCCATCCTTTGTTTATGGATCAAATTACAGAAGTGTTCTTCTGAGGTTGCAACCACATGTGTAGAGATGCTTGCGCCTACTGTAAGACCTTGTTTGTCGTAATGCAGTGAACCAATCTCAGAAAAGGCCCTAAAGAGATGACGTTCGTGCCCGCTTACGTAAGGTTATATCATGGCTGCAAATGTGGTAGTTTTGCAGAAGCCCAGAACCTGGATTGAGAACGACAGAATCTAAAGGCCATCTTGCAGACATGATAGGCTACGAATCTCCGGAAAGGAAACTTGATTATGAGAATTTTCTGTTTAGTCATGAACAGCTTCCAAGATCATATGATGTTACGGGTGGACCCAAAGATCAAGAGAGAGCTTTTTACGGGACTGCCGTAGCGTGCAATAATGAAAGAGTAATGCATGGTATGTCGCCCGCTCCGCAAATCGGATCCAACAAAGGCAGCAGTAGCGAAGCTAATTACCTTACAGTTCGAAGACGGCAACCATCGGGACAGTATCCGATGCGATCTTCTGCTCAAGTAGGTTTGAGGAATGAGGACTTCCGACAAGAGAGTGAAAATGTTTGTTCAGAGAGATCCAGAAGTCTTGATAGAGCGAGTAGTTTCTGTCTAGCAACTGAGAGCAAGGATGAAGATAACGAACCGTTAGGTGCTGGATGCAAAAAGATTATGGGAGTCGATGGAAACGATCAAATAACGGACGAGCCACCCCTTGCAAAACTGACCAATACAAGAGATTCTTCAAGAGAAGATTGTTCTGGTCCGTCATTGTCTGTAGACGACAAGAGGTATATCTCATCAATGGACATTTCAGAATTAGAACAGTCAAGTCTTTCGTCAAGTATGGATGGTAGGAAGTTCGTGAGAACAACAATTGAAGTTCCAAACTCCAACCCTGAAAACCAGCTGAAGGAAATGACTACTCAACAGAAAAGAGGAATTTTGCTCAACACAAGTAGCGACAGATATTGTTCTGACGTGAATCTAGAGAAGAGAAGTTATCTTTACGGGAGTCCAGAACGGTGTGGGCTTTCAGTGATGCAAATTCTAAATCCCAGAGAAGAAGAACAGAGATCGAATGTTCACTCGAGTGGGCTTCCAAGAAGCACATCAAATAGGAACTCAATCGGCGGAGAGAGCACATTGTGTAGATCTGCGAGCATTGGAATTCCTG
The DNA here is from genome assembly GCA_036785485.1 of Physcomitrellopsis africana. Lineage (NCBI taxonomy): Eukaryota > Viridiplantae > Streptophyta > Bryopsida > Funariales > Funariaceae > Physcomitrellopsis > Physcomitrellopsis africana. Next base: position 149,200 of record JAWRVF010000867.1, read on the forward strand.
TAGGGGTCCAAATTGATGGAAAGAGAAAATCTTGTGATGGTGGAAGCTATGAGAGCAACGAAAGCGATGAAATCAACCGGAATTTGTTTGGAAATGTTGAAGAGGAAGGCAATGAACATATCTTTGCGATTTGTGTTGCATGATTTCATGTACTTCCAGTGATTGTTTATTACATTACAAATTGTAAAAATCAAAATGAAGCTGCTGTGGGTGTATTAACAAAATCATTTCATGTACTATTGATTGACTAGCCACTAAAGAATCAGAGCTTTGATTCAGACCACAAGCTTCCATCTACTCAAACTGGGAAGGAGTCACAGAGGCCTAGTCAGGTGAATGTAGATCATGATCAACCTTCCTTGGCATCAAAATCTAGATTTCTGAACGATCTCAATAAAGTAAGTGACTTTTCCTACATTTTTCTGTTCATTACTTTACTCACTTAGTAGAGACGCACTCTCTCTATCAAGTTT